>VYZQ01059140.1:0-20041 GCA_013400655.1 Mystacornis crossleyi | reverse complement strand
TTAATAGACACAAAACTAACAGACATAAGACTTAAAACAGACCATTACTACCCAGAAATATGACAAAAAGAGGACAACTAGTATTATACATGTGGGGTTAAAGATACCATTAATTTACTGCTAGTGAAGAAATAATTTAGGATCCAGTGTTTTTTACCATCCAGTTCCTGATGGAGCACACATCGAAATCCTTTCCCTCAGTTCCCAGGAAAGTAACCAAAGAATCTGTGTCCAGGCTCTGGGAAGAAGTCTTACATTCTTTCAGGGCATGTGGGTAGAAGGCTTCTCAGGGTGTGTGTAGGAGACTTCTGCCTCGTGATAATCCAGAGTACTTTTATAGTGTAAAAAGGCCTTTTTGTCATCTGTTTTTTCTTTCATCTCTTCCCACATCTGCTTTCCATCCCAAGATGCTGATTCTTGGCAAGGTTGGCAGACCTTTTGGTGCCAGGCGATGATACCTGTTAGGCCTTGCCCGCCTGGGTTATGTCTCCTATCTGCACTGGCCACCTGTGGTGGGAAGAGGGGTGATATGCCCTGCCACAGATATTCACCTAAAACTTATTCCAAGATAATTAGAGGAACTCAGAACTGGTTCAACTGATTCATAGAATCATCATAGAAACATAGAATGGCTTGGGCTGGAGAGGACCACAAAGAACATCAGGTTCCAACCTCCCTGCCATGGCCAGGGACACCTTCCATTAGACCAGGATGCTCAAAGCCTCATCCAACTTGGCCTGTTGGATATCCACAACTTCTCTGGGCAGCATGCTCCCTGAAGCCTTCTGTTCTTCAGGCTAAGCAATCCCAATTCTCTTAGCCTTCCTTCAGAGCAGAAGTGCTCCATCCCTCTAATCACCTCTGTGGCCCTCTTCTGGACTCAATCCAACAGGTCGACATCCTTCCTGTGCTAAGTACCCCAGAGCTGGATGCAGCACTCCAGATGGGATCAGAAAAATGGGGCAGAATCATCTCCCTTGCCCTTGACTCCCTTGGCCTTACCTCTTTTGATGCAGCCCAGGAAATATTTGGTTTTCTGGGCTACAAGCCGACATTGCCTGCTCACATCCATTGCCTTCTCATCCACCAGTCCTTCCCAGCAGGGCTGCTCTTGGTCTGTTCATCCCCCAGCCTGTGTTGTCACTGCCCAGGTGCAGGACCTTGCACTTGGCCTTGTTAAACTTCATGAGGTTCCCAAGGGCCCATTTCTTGAGCTTGTCCAGGTCCCTCCAGATGATATCCTGTCCTTCAGGAGTGTCAATCACACCACTGCAAACACAAAGAATAACAGTTTCTGTCTAGAAGATGTTTTTTTTTGGTACTAGGTAGCAGCTGCCCTTCATGATTTAAAAAAAAAAAAAAAAAAGGCAGAAATGGCAGACTTTATTAGATTTAATTAGTTGTGCACCATTGCTACTGTCATGTAATAATACAATTTTTGACAATTTACACTATGACATGTCAGTGGAAGTACACCATCAGCTAGATCAAATGCACTGCACACAAAAATAAACACGAAATTGCACTACAAAGTTCTTTAAAATTTTAAGACAAAGCATTTTAGAAAGCAAAAAGGGATGCTATAAAAACAAATAATTTCTGCACAAGTTTCCAAAAAAAGTATAGCATTTTAAATCTTGAAGATTTTAATGAAAACAGAATTTTTCATTAGGAAAAATCCCTGGCTTCCTGACACAAAAAAATCAAATTGCTCCATTGAGGACCACTTTAGTATTGACTCTGCAATCAGCAGAGTACATGTTGTTTTACACACAAGGTAACACACATTAATTAGCTGATGTAATATTACGACTAACAGATGGGATGCATAAAGCAGTGCCAACAACACTTCAGTTCTTATTTAATACGTTCACCTTTAGGAAAGTTATGAAGATTCAAGGATAATGTAATTACCTTTTTTTTTTATGTCTTCAAATGCCCTGCTTTGATACTGATGCTTAACTGTGGGGATGATGTTATTCAGGACATTGCCTTCATTTGTTCAGTTTAGTTGGTAAATTATGCCTGCAGTATAAAAATATTGGTTACTGAGAGCAAAAAACCACATTTTAATATAATACTCTAATTTAAATTTATATCTTCCTAAGGAAATTACTTTCCTCTTCATTTCAAATAAAAATGTTGGTATAGATTTCAAATGGAGAAGGGAACCTCAAGTGTGAATATTTAATAGATTGTGCTTAGTCTACTGCCCCTTTAAAAAGTTTCTGATATTTTTTAAACAAAAAATGCCATGATTTTACTGGCAGTTATTGCTGCATTACAGATGGTCAAGGACATATGTGGTTAAGACAGAATGAAGTGAATTAACAGAAACAGACTAAAAGCTGTAAATGACTACTTTTCTCAAAAGCTTTAGATAACAAGTAAGCTCCATGGATGTTTTCCAAACATGTTTATTGCATTAAAATATTTAGTAGAATAGTTAATGCAAACATTTGAATTTTAGAAAACTAGAACTCTGAAAAATGTCTGCAAAAGCCTTGCAAACTATGGTCTCACCTATTGACTACTAGGAAAATCAAATATATAAAATAAAACCTGGGAGTAGAGATCAGACTTCTCCTTCCAAACTACCACCCCCAGGCTAAATGCATCTTTTTTCCTGGGCTGCATGTTCCAGCCCCAGTTGTCAAACTGACAGAGCAGGATCAATGGAGTGCTCCTACCCTTGCTTTTTGCTAACTGGAAAAGTATCACAGCATCATCAGTGTCTTGCATCCAAACAACAGAGTAGGCTGCTTGAATTACCACTACATTGCATGCAGTCTTGCCATCTACATAAGGAGCACACTGTATATGCAAGTCCTTGCATTCTAAATGAAGAATTCTTATTAGTTCCCTTGCTACAACATTAATATTGATGTTTTAAATTACACAGAGTTGAAATGACACAAACAAAAACTGTCTAGTATCTACCTCTTCCTCTGGTAGTGTCTTTTCCCCCTCTACTGCCCCACTGGGTTTTTTAAGGTAAATGACCAGTTTAGGGGAAAAGGACATACAGCTATTCCTCAGCATCCTGGTTACACAAGATTATGTTATGAAGATGGAACTACCTTTATTTCTCCCCAATAGAGTGTTTTATGCATGTAGATACCTTTGTTTCAGGAACCTAATCAGGTTTAGTTTTGAGCTGGGCATTTATAACAACTGTGGATTTGCAAAACAGCTATGACACCTAGACATCCTAGTTTCAAACAAGAGTGAGTACATTTTCAGCATATTCAGCAATTATCCAGTTTTTTCTGTCTCTTAAATACTGTTTTAGACAAATTTGCTTCTCTTCCATCTACTCACAAATAGGTTCCTGTTCAAGATACAAGTGTTAAATTTTGTGATAATGTGTTTACCTCATCCTGCAATTGAATCACAAGTTATAATCAATTGTAAAGATTGTCTCAGAATTATTTTTTTATTGGTATTAACTTGTACTGAAAAAATTTCCCTGAATTATTGCAATTAATTCACAACTGTCATTGTTCTACAAAACCTCTGCATTTTTACTCTTATGCTCCTTTAACATGACAAAACAATGCTCATTAAAAGTTTTATGTGCTTTATAAAATGGGACATTTTATTAAGACATAATACAACTGCAGATATATAATAAACTATTTCTATTAAGTTGGTCCTACATGCTGACTTCTGTTTAAAAAAAAAGTAAGGAAATGAGCATTTGAAATTATCTCTACAGTTTAAGAGTGTTAATGAAATGCTTTTTAAATCAGCTTTTTGAGCAATCCACCTTGTTTTTCAAATATGGGAAATTTATGTCACCATAAGAATTGGAAGAGTCAGTATTCCATTTGGCTGAAAAGCCTCTTGAAACACCATTTGGAAACTTCAGTTTAGGTAGAATTACATCGTTTATGTTGAGTTAAATAACTGCTTTATGTATTGATTTGGTTTTTACCCCTTTAATGCTTATCCCGTGAACGAGGATAAAGTAGCAGAGCATTTGAAAGAGAAAAGGAAGGGGTAGAACTTGTCCTTCTTAATGGTAAAAATATCTTCATTTTAAAGTATAAGCTGTACTGTACAACATTAATTTTAATTAATGATTTAGATCATCTTGAGCAAAATTAAAAAGTAAGGCAGATGATTAGACATTTATTTAAGGCATATTTTATGTCTTTTTCTTAATGAAAAAGTATATATAATTGGCTTAGAATGGAAGGCAATACAGATCAATAAATATTGTATATTTAATGAAAGTCCCAGTTCAATTTTCTGTTATGACCTGATTCCTTATTTTAAAGTCCTGAAGTCACAGGTCATTACAGAAAATCAGAATGTGCAGGACTTTTCCCAGTTCTGGCTAAAATCTATTTCTGCAGGTTAGGCTTTCAAAAACTATTTCTATATGAGGGCAGAATTTGTCAAGTTTTTCACAATTTCATTGATTTCTGTGTGAAGAATAGGTCTGTACTTTATACACTGGCTGGAGAAAAAGAGCTTCAGATGGACAAAACTGTTGGAGATTACCATATACAGGTATAAACAACAAAATTTGTGTCCTCTGCGCTTTTTCCAGTGAATACTTTATCTAAAAATTTGATTCACATTTAAAAATATCACTTCACAGATTTTATTTTAATACCAGTTTCTTGCAAATTTTTATGGATTATGGTTGCTAACTTCCTATTTAGCTTGTGTATTTGATTCCTTCCAGATGGAATTATATCTATAAAATAGATATCTTTCAGATGCAAAAGATACCAAAGTCTTTTCATTTTATAAATGCAATAATTATGCACAGGAATATTAATTACATATGTAAAGACACAGGGAAATATTTGCCAGACACAAGGAAAACACTTGCTAAGTTTCCTAAGCATCCTGTTACTGAGGTAAAATACTTACTAGAAACACAAAATAGTCGAGGACAAATTGCTCGTTGCCTCAATACCTAAACTTCAATTCACAGAAAATATGAACTTTACGAACATATGTTTAGACCAGATCGTTCATGAAGCTCAGATCCATTAAGATATAACTCTTTTAAACTGAATTTGAAATTTATAAGAGGCAGAGCTCCCCAAATATATCTAAAGTCTGTAAGAATTTCCATTTTTCAAATGTGGTAAATCCCCCAATCTTTGCTTCAGCAAACATGTCAGTTTGCCATGTGAGACCTACTCTAGCACAAAGATTCCAGAATCAGAACTTACTCCCTCAGAGCAGGAGGGAAAGCCCAGTACAATGGGCAGGCAGTGAATGTTGGCCCTACATAAGCACAGCAGCTTCCAGGATGCTTTCCCTCAGAAGGGAAAGTCCCAAGGGAATTCATTTGTTTCTAAATCTATCTACTTCTTCCCCACAAAATTCCCTTATTTCTCTCTTCGCTGCCCAGTGAATCTGGATTTCATTTATTCATTTGTGATTTGCTTTTGCTAAATGGTTTGGTTCAGCTGGATGGACTGACGATAACTGCTCAACACCACTGGTGGTACTGTGAGGGGGAGTAGGGGCTGAGGGGGTTGAGAGAAGCAGATCTGGCTTCAGCAGAGGGGCCCCTTGTTTACCCAAGCTGCAGGAAATCACAATCCTCTAATCTCACCCAAGTACCATCACAGCACCAGCCCACAGGGCCCTGGGCACTTAGCTGCTGCTCAAGAAGCCTAATTAAAATCTGATTCTTTATGAGTGCTTTGCAATACTTTGCAGGCTGCCTTCTGCTTTGTGCTCCCTGTGGACTCCTGGCATTTGTACTACCGCACAGCCAAACCCATAAGAAACAAGAAAGTCTAATTCTAAGATTCCCAAATGTCTTTGTGTGCAAGAGCATAGGATTAGTTTCTCAATCATGCTGGTTGAGAACCTTTCCTAATGGCTGCACAAGTACACACCTGCTCTTAGTAGGAACGGTTTAAGAATTCAGTTCCACGAGGTGAACTAACAGAACTGAAAAAAAGTTTTTTTACTTCAGAGATGCCAAAGATTTGGGATTGTCCAGAAGGAGTAACTGGACAGGACATCAGGAGCACCAGAAGGGGTGCTGGTCTCCAGGGTGGGCAGCTGGGCTGTCGCCTCAGTCCCAGACATGGCCCCCCAGCTGGAGGCGGGCACTCAGGGTACCCAGCTGGCAGCCGAGGGGTCGGCAAGCCTTGGGAGGGATGGCAATAAGCCATGTGTGAGATCAGTGGAGGAGATCAACCTGCCCAAGGACAAGGCTGGGGCAGACAGGCCTGAGACATGGCTGGGGCAGGGACTGGGGGCCCTGGCTGGGCTGAACTGGCATCCTGTGGCATGGAGCAGGCCCTGACCCATGCCAGGAAGGGCCATTACTGCACTGAGTACCTCAAAACAATGAAAAGGTCTTGCACATATGTCTCTGATGATCCTAAAGGGGAGTTTGATTCCAGGTCAAAGCATTGTAAAAGCAGTTTATTCAACTGTCAGGATTTCTCTCCTTCAGGTATATGCCTATTTGACATAGATAATACTGTCAGTCAGACAATCAAGCTTTTTTTTTTTTTTTTTTTTGGTCACCCAAAGACCACTTGCTGAAATAGGGACTTGCCTTACTTGCAAATAAAAATCATAAATTTTGGAGAGAATTTTTCAGTAAAAGTATATAAATATATTTCCTTCAAAATATATTCTCAACTAATACATTACTTATCATTATTTAAATGCAGCATAACAAGGTGTGGTGGTGCATCTGCTCTTGTGCCTCCTCTGTGATCTCAGGAGCTCCTGAGAAGCCTTGACCCAAGCAGCTCAGGGGTGAAGTGTCTCTTGACCATACCAGCAGCTCTTGCATGGTAAAGGTGGGAACAATTCTGGCTGTAACATGAACTCATCTACCTGACCATGGTGGGGAACAAAGGATAAGTATCTATCCTCGTTAGCCTTGGTAAATCATTTTCCTGAATCATCACCCAAGTGAAAGAGTACTGTTGTTATGAAAGCCTCTGAAAAAAATTAATCTTAGTCAAGTGAAATGGTACTATTGTTAGACTTCTGAGCAATTTCAGGGATTGTTGACTTGAGATGGAGCCAGGATGAAACTGATGAATAAAGGCAGTTATCTTGCCACTCAATAAAGAGCAGTCCTGTGAGGCCCTTTGACTTTTCCTGGACCTCAGTGGGCTATGCTAACACCTCGCTCTGAGTGGGACACTTCTCAGAGCATGCCTGCTGAGAAACACTAAGGGATTTGATGTGAATATTTTACTGAACCCAAGGGGAATTTTTGGTAAGTATCTTTGCACACTAGATGCATACATCTCTGCCTCTGTGTGTGTGCGTGAATTGTTTCTGTTGTGAATGTTGTCATCATGAATCTGTAATGAACTCACTGTCACAACTGTAGAAAATCCTATTGAATCCATTTGGTATTGATGGCAGACCAGTGTATCTTACAACAGTGTGGAAAGGGAAGGGTTAAACCCCATTTTTCAATTACCCCCCAATTGTGTTTTGAAAATAAATGTAGAGCCTGCATTACAGATTATTTCTAAGAATTAGAAAAAAGGTATCATTACTGAGAGAGTTGTATAAAGGGCTGGCTCAGGATCTGTTGACTCTGAAGATATATGTTGCAGAGGTTCTGGATTCATAGCTTTCGCGGAGACTCCTAAAGCAAGCAGAATGTACATCTGCTATGAACTTAAACTGCTATCCTTACATTTTCCTCTACTGCATACACAAATTAATAACACTGAAAACAAAATTAATTATTTTCTCAAAGAAAAGAATAGGAGTTTTCAAAGCAGGATTTGAGGAAGCAAGACAAGTTTCCTGTTAACTACTCAGGCATGTCTTTAAATACCATTTTCATTAGGGAATGTTTTAAATTAAGAAAACTGATTTCATTGAAACTCAGAAGATTATCATATCTTACATTCCTATTTAAAATAAGTAGCTAATTGTATTTCTTTTTGACAAGGCAAACCTTTAAACATATGCGCCCAAAGAAATCTATAATGAGTTTAAAAAATGAGTTATTCCAATTGGAAACATTATTGGTAGCTATTCAAACACAATTTTTACTCATACTGTAATTTCCACTATTAAATCAGTGATCCAGATTTACAAACATTCTTTTCTGTGTTTGGCATATACATAATTTATATTCTCACTTGCTTCTGTCCTTAAGATATGCCATGCTTCTCTCTTTATTATGGCCTGAATCCCAAGGCCTGACAATCTGTAGTCTAAGCCATCCCACCCACCTGCAAATGACAAATCGCTGATGAACCTTCTCCTTATATTAAGCTTTAAACTTTGACCCTGGTTTAACAACTCAACAACAACAACAACAACAACAACAAAAAAAAAAAGCCAAAAAGCTTTGTGCACCAGACTAGGAAGTATGATCCTATCCAGAAACAATTAATGCTTTTCCTAAATTCCTTGCCTTTATCTTCCTACCTTCATATGTGTATGTTGATAGACTACCTAAGATTGATGAATACCCTGCTCACTACTGTGTTATTTCTGCGTGTAAAAGTACTGCCTTACTGGTAACCAGAAAAACTGTAGGTGACACAATACAAAAGTTATAAAAATTAGGATATTATTACATGCAAATCCTGTAATTAAGTTGTTTTTCACCTGTAAAATAGTTTTATCTTCAGACCTGGACTACTGTGTCTGTCTGGAAACCTGTGTCCAGTTCTGGATTCCCAAGTACAAGAGAGAGGTGGAGTTACTGGAGAGACTCCAGCAAAAGTCTGTTAACATAAGAGACTGAAGCATCTCTCAAAATCAGAGATAAATATTATATCGTATTACTTTCACCCTTTATCTCTACAGCTAAGAGTCTCTTATTGCTTATAGTTATGAACACTGATTTGAAAAATAAGTAATAATTCAATAGGTTAAAAATCTAATATTAAATTATTGATAAAAGAGACAAATTGTTAAAAAAATTATGCAATCTTCTGTATACTTTCGACATAATATGGAGGACAACAAGGTGGTATCAATGTATTTTTGGCCCTAAACCATTTAGAAAATCTTGCAAGAACATGTATTTCATGTAAAATATAGAATTTATATTAGTAAAATATGCTATTACACATGTTCTTTTTGATTTTTTTACAGCTTCAGAATAAAACAATTAGGGTAGGGTGAAATACGGATCATATTAAATAATGATAATCAGAACTGCAGAAGCAATTGCATATTTTACCTACTAAATGTGCACAATTTTTATTGCATATTTGAGAATATAGACATTTTTTAAATTCCAGTTCTGTGGCAATTGTTTTTCATGTACAGTATAAGTAGGAGTACTCATAACTACCCCTGAACATGTTCATTGTCTTTATTCCAGTGTCTAATTGTATAGTTACATCAATGTGGAAAAGTTTACAAAAACAGACAACTCTTTATCTGTATACATATGTTCCAACTGCTTTTAAAGAGGACATTTTCACATCTTTTAAGAAAAATAGTAACATACAAAATAAAGATAGTTAACATTCTTCATCAAAGGAATGAAAAACCTTATGAAGCCAAAGACTGTGTTTCATTTACTCTTTTTAAAATTTCTTTAGCAAAATTCAGACTGAGAGGGGCTATGAGTGCTTTTTTAAATACATCATTGGGTAACCACTTAGGAGGAAAAAGAGCTATAGAAGACAAAGCATATTGTTGGCGTGAAAATAAATGTGTAAGCACTAACTAAGAAAAAATTTATGCTAGAAATAAGGGGAAAAAAATCTCTAGTCATCAAGGAAGTGATTCTCTGGAACATTCCAAGAACAATACCTGGTGACCCAGCAGAACACTCCTTATCCTCAATCTTCAGCTTTCATATTTAAAACATTGTGGGCTGTGGTCTCACAGCCCTCCCCAACAGCTGTGACTTCTCGCTACATTAGCTAAATGTCACTTTAAAGAGTGCAGAGGAATACAAAGGGAAAAGAATTCATGCTGTAAAAAATGAAAATTTATTTTTAGAATAACACTAAAGCTGAAAACTTAATTTTTATGGATTTCCACAAGAAAACACCTGGATTTCCAGTTTTTCAAGGTTTTTAAGTATTTTTCCAGTATGTCAGAAGTAATGCTGTCCTTGAGGATTTGCCCTGCAGTTTTATAGCTAAGAGCCTTTCTTATTTACAACTGCTTTAAGCAGGTCACCTAGCATAAATGGGTATGAAGCAGTGGTCATATTTAGTCATTCCTAATAAGAATGCCAACTTGGAGATATGTGTTCCAAGGGGTCAAAAAATGAATTAGGTTATGGAATACAGAACATAGAAACCACAAGTTATCAATTAAATGGTCTCCATTCCAGTGGAAAGAATTGTGGATTATCAACAAGATTAATTATTCTAATGCTATTTGGAAATCTCTGTTAGACTATTAGGTGTTGTCAGTATTACAGATGTATTTACTGGGACAAGGAATATGTTTGTGGGTAAGAAAGCAGTTTATCCTCTACACTATACCAGTTTCTGACAGGGCTGCATAGCTGTTTAAGCCTATGCCTCAGTAGCTGACACACTTGTCTCCTCTTTATAAACAGCATTTCTTTCATTGTAATCACCACTATTTACCTTTGGTTGGTTGGTTGCATATTTCTATATAAGGGGACACCAAGAGGCTGTCCAGGAGGATACTGAGAAGAAAAAAATTGGAGATTGCCTGAGCTAAGGCAGCTACATGGCATGACCACTGCAACATCTCAATCAGTTCCTCCAAGTAAGAAGGCACATCAAGAGATCAGGAATGGAGTTATGGAGCCACTTGATGCAAAGCTACAAAATTCCTCAACTCTTCACATAATCCAGGAAGAAAAAAGGTTATGTGAAAACACCTTTTTGTTCCACCCACACACATTTCTCTCAAGAAATATGAAAAGAAAGTTAGCATTACAATTAGTTTCTTCTAATGCACAATATCTGCACATTTCATGCCCTGGGGTCATTTTCAAAGAATACAGTCTCCCCACCACCACCATCTACTTATATTTTCAGATTTAGAAATATAGAATAAGCACTGTAGTTGCAATTCTCAACTTAATTGGCATTCTTTCAAGTGCAATTATATCTAAAAGATTGGCCTTTATTCTTGCTACACTGCTACTTAAAATGCCTGATTTTTTTTTAATACACTGACCATATTCACTCATTTTAAATATCACTCTGACAGCTCTATACAACAAAAATCACTGGGTTTGAGAGGTTCATTCAATTAATGGTTTTAACATTTAGAGTAATAAAAAGTAGATATTTTCCCTATAAAAACTTAAATTGTTTGGTTCTTTCTCCTAGTTAGGATGAATTCAAGGAAAATAAAGAACTGAAAGTATGCTTTGTCCTTTATTTAGCCCACTTTTGAAAATAGGGGTTTTTTTATGTTCAGCTGACTTTAATGTACTCAAGGAAGATTACTTATTTCAGAGGACAGGATTCCTGAGGAGGTCACTACTGTTTTTTTCCAGCTGAGGGAAAGAAAGGTAAAATATTGCTACTACTCATTGTCTGGCAGCTGCTGGCAGTCTCCATACCTTGATCAGATTAAACATAGATACACTATCTCTGTGCTTCTTGAGTCATATTTGCATCAAACGTTTCTTTAAAAGGAAAAAGAAGGAATCTTGCAACCTTGAATTTTGAATTATTTTTCATCTACCCAAGAGATTATATTTAATATAAACAGAAAATTAAACTGGAAGACAATAATTTTAATGAGTTACAGTATTTTTTTAAAAAATAAAGTTAAGACTCCAAATTAAAAAAAAACAACAAAAACCACCTTTATAGAGATTAAATATAATTTAAGTATTTTTTCAGTTAGGAGAAACAGTCTCATTTTGTTTTATTTATAAAAATACAAACAATTAAAATATTTTTGAAATGCAAAAAAACCCCCAATTTTCTTTAACAGCTCAAAATAATTTGCATGGCTAATGCCCAGCTATGGGTACAGAAAATCAAAAGCCAGTAATTCTTCGAAGCGTAAACTGAAACATTTGCCTCTTAAGTATGTTAGTTCCTCAACATATTGGAATTCCTCATCCTATTACAGCATATTACAAACCTCCATAAAATTCCAATAAAGAGTTTCATAAGGAAGGAAATAATAAAACCTTAAGCAGTATGCTGATATCTCTCCGCCTTTGCAGGGTAGAGGGAAACATCTACACCAATACATGACAAGGAACCTGTAAGTTTTTCTGACAGAAACTGATGTATATTTGTGCAGGTGGTATGGTAAGTTTAATTTAACATTTCCAAATACTCAGAAACTGAAAGAGAATTTATCTAGTATGGACAAAGTTGTTTCAGTTTTGTTTTACAACCTTCTTTACATATTCTCTTTTCAAAGATGCTTTATTCTGGCATTTTTGTGATACATTGCCCAGTGCAAAATTATTGTGATGGATGTGTTGC
This sequence comes from Mystacornis crossleyi, assembly GCA_013400655.1. Classification (NCBI taxonomy): domain Eukaryota; kingdom Metazoa; phylum Chordata; class Aves; order Passeriformes; family Timaliidae; genus Mystacornis; species Mystacornis crossleyi. Next base: position 7,661 of record VYZQ01059140.1, on the reverse strand, counting down.
TTTTTAGCGTGGGGGTAAATGATAATTCTAGTGAACAGTACACATGGCATAAGAGATCATCTATCGAGGTTTGGTTTGGAGCAGATTATTCTGCATGATCCAGCAGTACTGAGAAATTCAAATTTAAAATCAAGTGAAGTGAAGTAACATAAGGGAGGAAAAAGGAAATATTAGAGAAAGCATAAGTATATTTTAATTAAAAGGAAAGCATTCTTAATTTAATAAAGGGGATTTATTAAGCGTTCTGATAATTGTAGCATGCTTCTAACATACAAAATTTGCCTTCCAAATAATGTAAAAAATGATGAGCAAGAGGTGTGGAATGACTGGCTTTATTCCATGTGCCACCATTCTGTTTCTTCTTAAATTGTTTAGGGACATAATGAAATTTCCTAATGTAGCACAACAATTTAAACCCAAAATTTCACTTTTCAGTTCTATAACACACACTATATTTGCTATGAAATTCTTAAACTCTTTCTTTTTGTAATCTTACTTAGTTCTATTTTTGTGTTGCTTAAAAGAATTAATGCCAAGGCACTCTAACCTGTTTCAAACAATCTACCGTTTCAGAGATTTTGACGGGGAAGTGGGAAAACTTCAAAAATACTAAGAATCCTTAAACCTTTCTGTTCATCTACTTAGGAGATGGCAATGCATAGTTTTCCTGTGATTAAGTATGCTTGTTCTCAGGAAATTTATATCTTGAAAAACCATTGTCTTTCTTGAAAGCACTGATTACACTGGATTCTATAATTTAATCACAGTTAGCCATGTAACAGATATGTAGAAACTTTTCCTCATTGCGCTTCCAAATCTAATGTCATGCAGTCCTAGGAGGATATTGCCCTTGCTCCAGGACAGGGTTAATTCTTGCAGTAGCCAGGAGGTGCTGTGGCTAGGACCCGGAGATTATTCTATACCACCTCACACCTTTGCCAGGGGCAGGGAGAACGGATCCCTCCTGGGTCCCTTCTGGGTTGGCACAGTGTCATGGATGGAGCAGTTGGGTATTGTTGCTTCCATCTGAATCATTCGCCTCTTTCATAGTACCCTCTGTGGTTAGTCCTGTTGCTGTTACTCTTTCTTATCTCATTGCTGTTTCCATTAAAGTGTTCTTATCTCAACCCATGATCTTTACCTTTCCTGCCTCCAATTCTCCTGTCCAGCCCTCTGCAAAAGAAGGGGGAGGGTGGGAGTGAGCAAGAAGTGCACGGTTTCAGTGGGAACACCAAATTGGAAAATACCATTCCTAAACCATAACAGAAATCTTTATGCTCAGAGAATGAAAGGGTCAAGAAGATAGGCCAGCTGACTTCTACATATCTCAATACATACAGCTAAGTTTTTCTTGAACAGTTTCCCAGAAAGTACCAAAAAGACCTTGCTTTAGAAAGTCAACCAGTCTAACACAATTTCACTCAATTGTTTTTCATTCTTTAATTTTCTTGTTGACATGCAAACAAGAATAGACTTCACCTCCTAGATGACATGATTCAAGTAGTCTGACACAATGCCTTCAAGGATTTAAACTCTTAGACTTCATAAACTCAAAAAGAAGAGCTTAAATTTTCCATAGGCAACAGAGAAAATAGAAAACATTTTATTTATATGTAGTAGAAAAAGTAAGATGCAAATTGTAATGTTTTTATTTTCCTTTAAAAACAAACACATCAACTGAATACATCAATTATTTTAACAAAAATGGATTAATTATTATAATGTGAAAAGGCATGCTGAGAACCAAAACAAGCAGACAATTTTGTCAGTCTGGGGTATGTTTTTTAAGTTTTATAATATTTGACATGTTTCATAAATGTTCGGGTCCTGTAATCACACAATCATAAAAGTCTGTAGTTTTTAACTTCTTTATTTACTGTAAAATTAAGCTCTGAAATTCTCATAATTATGAAAACAAACTTGTAAAAAAGGGACTATGAGGGATAAAAAACAGCATTTCTTTGAAAACAGGTTTGAAAAATGATCTAAACTTTTTTATAATTTTGAGCGCCATGAAAAATAAAATATTTTCAAGAATGTAGGGACTTGCCTTAAGATCTTGAGCACCAACTCAGTGATATTAAGGAAATTTCTCTGTCTGACCACCCAGAAGCCACACTGTCAGTCACTCTTGCACCACCTGAGCTGGGACCATGGGCCCTTCACAGCTACACACCCCACACTCACACAGTCACACCAGATTCCCTTATCGGCTCAACCCCAGGTTTCCCATAGCAGAGTCTTAGATGTCCAAATCCTTCAAATAATTTAATCGTAGTGCAATAACTAGAATAGTGAAATAACAGCTCGAGCTGGTGCCTCCAAGGAGGGACCCAGAACAAAGGAACTCCTGGGGTTTTTACCCTCACAGTCTAAGAGGCAGAAGTCTGGGATCCTCGGCTCCTGTCAAGTCTCCCAGTGTCCAGCCCTGGCTGGGCTACAGGTCCCTGTGTCCCTTTGTTATGCAAAGGGTCAGCAGTTTTCACAGCCCCTTGGCTCAGGCTTGGGTTCCTGGCCCCCCAGAGCTCAACCTGCAGCTCACGCTGCAACTGTTCACCAGGCTACCTACACTTAATGGATTAATTAACAATGTGAATTCTAGTAAACTTCTTGCCAAGTCTCTCTTACAGGCAGGTAGGCTTGAGGTTCTCAAGTTTTTAGGAGAAGAGTCTGTCTGAAATACGTGGATCTTCAAACTATTTCCCACCTCATCTCAAAGATTCCTCGTCCAGTATTTAACTTCCCTCTTTCTGTCTGTTTAGTGACTATGTTCAGCAGATCCACGAAAAACTAGGAAGATGAGGCTTTACACAGTTTTTCACCTTCTCTATTTTGTGAAACTCTTGGAGGCAACTGCATGTAGTGAGCTGCTCTAGAATATTGAAGAGAAGTAAGAATTTACTGTACTGTAACTAGCAGCAAAACAGCAATGGTTTGATGTGATTTTTCCTTGCTTTGAAATTTTTAACTAAGAAAAGGGATACATCACATAATATGTGATTACTCCAAATATTACATTTTACTCAGTAGCGGTGATGTTGATGGTGATAAACTGTCATCAAAAGTGGTTTAGTTTCATATTATTTAGAAAGTACTGCAATTCGTCATAGAATAGCACATTCACTTCTAATTAAAAAATGTGATCAGCTTGGAAACAGCACTTTTAATCTGGTGTATTTGAGAACAAGAGAAGGCATCACTGAATGTTTTTATTGTGAAAGTATTCAACCTGTCATATTTGAAAACATTCTAACTCCAGAGAACATTTTACATATGCAGTAACTGCTGTCATTGCTTCTGTTACTATTCAATTGTCTTATCAAAAATCTTACATAATATTTAGTTAAAATGCCAGTCCAAAGGTTACCCATAAAGAAATGCAAGAAGATTTGCATAATAATTACTCATCAATCCAACTGAAGAAATAATGAGTCTTTTAAAAACCTGAAAAATTTAATAAGGTTATAAATCCAACTTTGCTAACAATATACATTTGTTTTCTTCCAAGGGTGCTCAAAAATCCTTTTACAAATAATAGTACAGGATACTCTTAGAAAATAAATTGTGGCCACAATAATTCCAGTCTTGGAAGATTTTTTTCTTAATTAATAATGATAATAATACGTGCTTTTGTATTATTTCCCTCTATGATTAATCATTTGTTTCATGGACATTATTAAATTAAATCTCCTAATACCCTGAGAGATGAGTAAATACTATTATTCCAGCTACAACATACAGCAGAGAAGTTAGGTAAGGAAAGGTGAAATAACTTCCCTAACAGTGTGAATAAGGACAAATATTAAGAAATTCAGAGTAATTTCCACTCCTAGAATTTTGAGATATGTTTAAAATCCTATGGTTTCTATTTCTCCATGGTATTTTTAATTTGCTTTTGTTTCCGTGGATATTGGACTTCAGTTGTTTTTCCAATAGTTCTTTTTAATGGTTGATCTCTACAGTCATGGAATCTAGAGAATTTTTTTTCTTAAACTAGACAGAGAAAGAGAAAATTCTCACATCAAAACTAATCCCCAGTGGCCTAGACTTCAAGCAGAGCAACAAATTATTTCATATTGAAACAAATAAAACAAACAAAAAAGCAAACAAGCAAACAAAAACCCTGAAATAATCCAATGCAGCAGAATTAAAACCAAATAATTTTCTTAATTTTTTTTCTTAATTAGGTCCTAAAGGTGAGGTTTTACATCCATACTCAGATGCCTACACAAGCAACTTGACTTTTGCCAGCTAATTATATGCACAGTGGTTTTCCTTGAGTTGACTGAAATTTAATAAAGCCTCAGAACAACTGAGCACCCATGTTATTTTTTATGTGTGTAATTAGAGGGTTCTGGACTGAACTTTAGGTTCCAATATTGAAAAATCTTAACCTATGTCTCCTGACTTTTACTCTTGGCTTAATGGAACATTTTTCTTCTTAACATTTTTATTTATATTGCACTTGTCACCATAGCAGATTAGGGCAAAATAAATTCCACAATAATTCACCAGAAGCTGTGAGTTCTATTTTAAGATTAAGAGCAGTTGGTTCACTATAATAAAGTATTTACATGTTAACTACATAGCCTAGAAATTGATGAAATTATTTTTACATGAAAATCAACACTTTTGACACATACAGTACAGAAACCATAACGAAAGGAGAAGGTAAATAAAAACCACGCTTCATGAAGCTGTAGATGCTTTTTGAGACCTCTGTTTACATAGTCCTTCTTAATGGTTGGAGTTTTTTTCAAAATTTCAAAATTAAATTCATTTTTCTCTTCTATAGTGTAAACAAAAGACATGTAAATTTAGCAGGTTCACGATAACGCCTTTGGCAGAATTTCTCAGCTTTATGGTGTCCTTTAGCCTCAATATTCTCCTCAGCCTTACTATTGTAAGTTTATGTGAAATGAGGAGCAGATAGCTTAAAATTTTTGACCTCCAGCAGAAATTTGAATGGAAACTACAAAAGCTCAAGCCCAATTAAGCACTAATATAATTATCTTCATATAGCAGAAATAAATTGTCCTTTCACTGTAATACTTCTATTTTATACTTGAGGGAAAGGCCAAAAAGGGATAAGGAATGATTGCTTCAATGATCATATAGATCAAATATGAACTTTAACATGCAAGTAAGCACATATCTAAAGGACTGTGCTCTTTGATTGACTCCTGGGCCTAGTACTGTCATAAATATAAGGTCAGTCACTTTTTCAGTGTCTGAGCCAGACATTAATTTTTCCTTTATGAACTGTGCACTCCATTTGTGTACTGCATGGGGCTAAACCTCATTTTTCTCTGTTTCCAAAATAATTGATACAGAGCCATTATCAAAACAGAACCCTTTCACAGAAAGGTTTTTCAACTCAGTCACTCCACAAGTGATTTGACCTACACTTGCAAAATAGTGAGATAATTTGTAATCCACCAAGGTCATTTTCCCCTTTAAAATAAAATTATTTAAAGACAGTATAATCCAGACGAAAGCAGCAACATCTGGTAGTAAAAAAAAATAAATAATCTCTATATAAGAAGTAATATAATTCCTTAAAATCCATATTTTTTACTTGATTTTGCTTGGTAAAATATGCTGCACATAACAACAGTACAAAGCAATGTTCAGTTCCCATAATCAGTATTTAAACAGACTTTACTTAGGGCTTCTGGGGCTTTGAGGTGGGTTTTCCTTGCATTTCAGGAACTTTTTTACAGGTGGGTGATATTCTGAAGCCATTTATTTGGTTTTTGGGTGGACATCCCAGTGAAATTAGAGCTTTTTTTTTTTCTTTTTTTTTGCTTTTTTTTTTTCCTTTTTTATTTGGTAGGGACTATGTGGCTGTGAATAGCAAGCTGTGTTAGCTCAGATGTTTAGAGCGTGGTGCTAATAACATCAAGGTCATGGGTTTGATCCCTTTATGAGCCATTCACTTAAGAATTAGACTTGATGAACATTGTGGGTGTCTTCCAACTCAGAATATCGTGTGATTCTGCGTGATTCTGTGAAATTAAACTGAAAACAAAGAGGCTGTCAATAGGAACCTTTCAAATAAATAGGGGGAAAGCACACTTGACTGAGCGACACATTTATCAGCCTCTTCTGATCTTTTGGTAGTGGGTTTCTTCCTTTGTGTCCTTCCATGCTCCGTTTCCACATTTTGCTTGCATTTGAAGAATTGTATGCTTCCTCCAAGCTTGGCGTTTTACCAAAAGTAATAATGAAATATCATTATACCTTCATTTTACAAAAAACTCTAATTTCTCTGCATAGTCCTCAAACAGGCCTTTGTGTAATGGTGTAATGTCACCATACAACCTGCAGAATCACCTTCCACACAAGCATGCTTATGTAAGCCAAAAATGGCGTTCCAAGATATGCAAAGATACGTTCTACACAATGACCTCAGACAAGGGAATTAGGCTGTTTAACCTCTGTGAGTGATACTGTAAGGGAAATTTTAAAACTGCAATATTTAAGCATTTTTAAACATCCCTAAACTATGTTCTATTCCGTGTTCTCACTATCCATACTGATAAGAATTCAAATAAGGATTTAGTTTTTAGCCATACATACATATGTTTGTTTTCCTCATTTATGTTAAAGGTTCTGCAGTAAAAATTAATGTGTGGAAAGGTAATACATGCAACAGCATCAATTACAATTACTCCCATATTCTGCTAAAGGCCAAACCACTGTCAAAATGGGATTTCATATTGTGATTTCCTCTTCTTTCAGATAAAAAAAAAAACTTTCCTTTTTATTTCTGTAGCACATTTATTGTCATTTGTTACAGCTCTGCTGCATGTGCTACTGGGGCTGTTTAAGCATTATCTGCTACAAGAGTAACCTCGTCAGCTACAGTGGGATATATATGCACATGCTGATAAAGTATTTTATTGTGATTTAGCTATGCTTTATTTTACCCAGCATAAAAGCAAAAAGTAGAATATAGGACAATCTTACAGATGTATCAAGAAACTGGACTAGATTTTTCAAGAGCTTATACATTTCTAAGTGCTTTTACCTTAAAAATAAAAAAGGGCAGGTTTATATATAGCCCTGTTTTCCCTAGGTAGGGGGGTAATATTTGTTAAAAATCATCAATGTCTTTGTCTTGGAATTACGCAAAGATTATTCAATCAAATAAGGAAAATCATACAAATATACAGGGAAGATATATTACAATCTCATATAACTTAAAATTTGAAAGTCTAGAAACAGAGGCTGTAGAAAAGACAGTTTAGTTAAAAGAGCTAGTATATAATGAATACAATTAGGATTAACTAATTAATTAATAATTAGTAGTTTTCTTTTGAATTTTGTTTCTTTGCATAATGTACCCATTTATTTTGTCAATTCTGATGAAGAATGATGGGAAAAGAATGGTAATGGTAATAGTAGATGGGCATGGCAATTTCAGATACTGTGAAAAGAAGGCGGAGAGAAGAAAGGCCATTAGCTGGAACTGGTCCATGGTAGTATTTCAGTCCAGTTGTAGTTTATGGGCACTGTAAATTTTTCTGCTTGAAATATCATTGCTCTTCAGTGTTTCTAGAAAAACTCAAATTCATTGAGATTCAGCTTTTTTTAATGTGGATAGATAAAGACAAAATCTGCTCCCACTTTACCAGCTCTTATCTTCCCCATAGTCT
>VYZQ01059138.1:4193-18652 GCA_013400655.1 Mystacornis crossleyi | reverse complement strand
TCATCCTCCTGATTTTAGAGGTAGCCTTTCTTTTGTCAGTAAAATCCTTGATGTTTTAGCTTTGTGTGTTCTGGAACTAAGAAGTTTTGAATTCATTATGTTAAGCCTGATGACAATTTTCCAAAGAACTGCAGTAACTAGTGGGATTTTAGGCGAGAAACTTAATTTTAGTTATTTATTTTTTTTCATAAGTATGAGGTTCTATTATTATTATTTACTTTGTCTGTTGATTTTGAAGTAGCTTTTCTGTGGTGTTGAAATTATTCAGGATAAAAGAATTCTAAAACATCTAAGTTATATTAATATGTATGGAGGGATACAAGCTGTATGCACAATAGGATGGCAATAAAAGCAATCTGTAAGCTTCTTCCAGAAGTGATCTCTTATAACCACCTACTGTTTAGTCATTTTTTAATAATGTGATGGATAAAAATGTTTCAAAGCTGAAATACCAAAGAGATCTGCTTAAACTGAATCTGCAGATGACAAAATAAAGCTGGAAATACATGATTAATAAAGTGTCCATCCAATATCTCCAATCACTGATACCCTGAAGAAGTGGATCCTATAAGAATGATGCTAGCAAGATCATATAATATGATGTGTTGATGAACTTCCCAGATTGGGATAGTTTTGTACAATCTAGACTAAAGATCTAGACCTAAGTGGTTTCTGTACCAGTTACAAAAAAACCTGTGAATTTCTGTTACTTTCTTCACTGTTAAATCCTGAGACAGATTCTTTAGTCTTAGCTGTAACCCTGGAGACCATAGAATGAATCATTGAATGGCTGAAGTTGAAAGGACCTTAAAGTCTATCTGGCATTCATCCCCCTGGACAGGGACAGCTTCCATCAGACTGCTCAAAGCATCAGGTTGCTCAAAGCCCTGTCCAGCCTGGATTTGAACACTTCCAGGGATGGGGCATCCATAGCTTTGCTGAGTAAGCTGTGCCAGGGTCTCACCCTCCTCACATAAAGAACTTCTTCCTAAAACCTCTTCTAAACCTAATTTATTTTAGTTTAAAACCATCCACTGTTGTCCTTTCACTCTCTGCCTGTATAAAAAGTCCCTCTCCCTCCTTTTTTAAAGCCCCATTTAGGTATTTCAAGGTGTTCTAAGGGCTCCCCAGAGTTTTCTCTTCTCTGGGGAATCCCACCTCCCTCAGCCCTTCTCCATAGGAAAGGTGCTCCCACCCTCTGATCTGAGATGGGGTGTAAGGATCACCCGTGAGTTGTGTCAGATTAGATATGTATTTTTAGCAGCACGGTGTAATCACTTTTCCTGAGAGGTATAAAAAGGTAATGTGGAATGGTACCAAAACCTACAATTTTGATTTGGTCATGTGTTCAACCCACCCTGCATTCACTTTAAAGAGTGGCCCCAGATATCTCCAGGTTAGTGTTGATAACTCAAGGAGGCTTAACCTGACATGGTACTTTAAGCACCATGGAAAGGAATATAATTAATGTATTAATATATGAGGATGGAATGCAACAGGTCTTTAGATTCCCAAAGTTAAGCTTGTGAATTGGGTTGCTACAACTGTAATCAAGATTTTTCATTAGTTCTCTTATAATAATTAAAGGAGCTAAAGGCACTGAATGGAACTTACAGGAAGACACTCTGTTCCCAAGTGAACAGAGCTTTGTAAACCCTAGAAGCCTAAAATGGAATTCCTTCCTCACCCCGGTGTAACTCCTGTGGTGTGAGAACAGCAGAATTACATCAGAATAAATCAGATGTTTGTAAGAAACAAATAATTTCCTGTGTGGTCATTTCTGACAGCAGGAAACTGAACATGGCTTTACACAGTAAAAGTAATTTTAAAACTGATCAGTGGAAAAAATACATCTTGAACTTGGGGGGGGTGGGGAGGGGAAGCCAAGTCAAACCAACTAACCATGCAAAAAAATCCACCACAAAACTAAAAAGAGCCCAAAATCAAAACCCACAGGAAAGCCCTGAAAATCAAAACAACAGAAGACTTCTAAAATGGAGCCGACTTTTTTTATATATCCAGATACTCTGGAGACGATGTAATCTGTGCTATATCTTTTTAATGGGCAGCTGCTGTGACCTCATATACCTCACGGTACACGAGTTCAGCTCATACACCTTAGAATCAGAAAATACCTAAATTTGTTTTAAGTACTTTGGCCCATGGGATATACTTTTAGCCAGAGTTTAAAGGTATAAAGCAAACACTGTTTTAAGTTCTACAGTACACAACCATGGCTAAAATGTAATTAGTAAAAAATGCCAGGCAAGAGCGTTGTGTGACCAGAACTATTCAATCAGAAAGTGCTGATTGAACATATATAATCACAATCAAAGCCTTTATTTAAATAGGGGTTACAGTCCTAATAAAACACAAAGGGAAATAGGGGCAGAGGGCTTCTAGACAGGTAATGAAAGAAAAAATTAAACTCATCCAATTACATCTGGGGAAAAATCCATTACCTATAACAGTGAGAGGACAGCCCCAGGAAAATTCAGATGCAAAACTAATAATGAAGGCTCAGTGTCCTTTCAACAGATTCTAAATGAGCTCTAATTTTCTTACATCCACCATTCCCAAACTATATAAATTTCAACTAAGCAGAAAAAAAGTGACATGCTAGCACAATTGTTATTCCAAACAGGCACAGCTGCTTGCTCACCTTAATTAGACCTAATCCCAAAAGGGAACCAATCTTTCCCTATTTTCTTCGATGAGCTCACCTGATTTACCTCAACTTTTCTTTTCTAATAGGTTTTGCCCTAACCTTTCAGCTATTGTCGTTTCAGAAATTCTAATGGGAACTGAAGAGCTGCAGCTCCCTTGTGCCAAGCTGTTTTATCCTTTTTTCTTTTTTTTTTTTTTTTTTAAGGCAAGTTTTTCCCAAATGTCAAAATCTTACTGAGGTGAAGAGGCATTTTGAGACGTGATGGGATGGGGGGGAGAAGCTGAAAATAAAGAGGGGGAAAAAGTTGAACATGGTGTGTCATTTTTTAAAACCTTCTTTTTTAAGATTCTGGGTCAAACCAAGAGCTTGCCTCCAACAAAACCTCTGGGGAAGTGTGGACTGCAGAAACAGCTGAGGTTAGCAGGATCTGCCCCCTGGGTGCTGTGGCAATGCACAATGTCTTGGTGTCTGGGTCAGAGACGGTTATGGGAGGTGAGTTCCAATACCCACAGAGGAAAATATAATATAGGGATCTGCTTATCTTCCACTTTTGGGGACCTCCACAGCAAGTTAAGTAATTATATCAGAAGAATATAAATTTCTCATTAGAGCTTTAGATGAGAAAGAGCGTGCAGAGTAGCAGAGCAAGGTCCTGAAGGTCTTTCATTGTCAGTGTGTTCACTCTCCTAGCTTCATCTATTCCCAAGGTTTTCCATCAAAAGTGGGAACAAAGACACACTCATTTTTCACAAGAGATGTCAGAGTTTATACTGTGGGCTCAGTGATAAAGAATTGCACTACAAAGAGTTTTTAAAATGGCAATAAAATTTAGAGAAAAAAAGTTTCCTTGTAGCACAAATTGGTCATTTATGATTATCAGGGTAGTTTTTGACTCATTGTGTTTTGCTCTTACAGAGAGTAGATGCACTGATGGATATAAATCCACTTTTAATCCACAGTCTCTTCTCTAACTATCAAAATACACTATCAGAATGTATTTAAAAAAAAAGTCTATACATTTTAGTACTGTTCCCATACCCCACTACTCTCCCATTCCCATGAGTTTAAACTTGAATTTGCTTTATCTAGTTTTGGGCATGTGGGCTCAGCTCATTTTGAACTGATGAAGATAGTCATAAATAAGAAATTAAAGGACCTAAAACTATTTCCACGAGCCAGACCGGTGTACATACACAGCTTCACCTTTGCCAAGAGACCATTTCATTGTTCCTGAGTTCCATTAACTCATGGCCATTTGATTTCAGACGAAATGCTTTGACTAAATACAGTTATTGCAATTGAGAGATGAGAAAAATAATAGCATCAGAATATCCTCTCCTTATCCTTTGAATTCATATGTGAGCAAATAAATATACATACCTGTTCAGTACACTTATTGAAATATATTTCATCTGTTCAGTGTACCTCCAAGTTCACTGCAAATAAGAAAACATTGAAGTTTTCTCCTAAGAGATTTTCATTATGTAGCTTGCAGAATTTTTGCACAAATAATTCAGAGTAATTAACCTAAAAACCACTGAAAACTTTCTGTTATGCAAAAACGCATTCATTTTTGGCTTTCTGTTATATATATATACCAAGTACTTTTCTAAATATGTATTTTCTCTCCTTCTGAGTGACAAAGGGGAAAGCAGTAGGTGAAGAATAAAAGGGAAGAGGAAAATAAGGAAAAACATGCTCATTTGCACGGAATAAAATTTTTTAAAATTATGAAATGATAGCAATGGAAACACTTTTATTATTAGAGAACATGCACAGACTTGTGATGACTGTGCTCTTACATACACAAGTATTTGTAAAAATCCATTTTTAAGGACTGAAACAATCCCCACGTTCCATTTCCAGACAATGTTCTTCAAAACCACTGAAAGAAGAAAACCACCTGCTGTTGTGTCTGTTGGAAGGATCTTAGGTGCTAAGTGTATTGATAAGAATTTGGTGTATTCCTTTCTTTTTCTTGTCACAACTCTACAATTTGAAATCTGAGTATTATTTCCCAAGATTCTGGGGTTTATTATTTTCAAAAAATTGTGTCAGAGAAATAAAATGCCCAAGAGAAAAAAAAGGACCTTTTTTTTTTGTTTGTTTCTTTCCTTTCACCTCCAATATATCAGATATTTGACCCCTTAAATCTCTTCTTGACTGCTTCATTGCTCCATTGTGAACAGACCACAGCCTCTCACAGAAAGTGGCAAAAGGAAACACTCCAAAAGAGAGCCAGCAAAAGTAACAAGAATTCACTTGTGGATTGCAGCTTTAGTGAAGTATTGACTCTTAAGATGGCAAATTTTTACCTGATTATTCACATAGCTCAAGCTTCACATTATCTTCTTTGTCAGTCCAGTCCCTCAGATTGACTGCTGTGGTATGGCCTGGTTCCTTCACTTCTTTAAATCCTTTTGTGAGTGCAGAAGCAAAGCTTAAGAACTCTCCTCTCTGCAGGGGAGGAAGAGAAGTCCAGCCTTTTATAAACATCTGAGGAGTAAAGTTGTATAAATAGCCACCGACTTGTAAGGGAAAAAGTCTTTCTTGACAAAAAAAGGCTGAGATAAGAGGTCACACTTACAGCCTAATGACTGACACAAGGGGAATATTGTCATTACTCTAATGAATTGCTGATTTAGTACACGGAAGACCGAAAGCAGTGGACAGCAACAGAAGGTGGGATCCACAAGTGGAGTCACAATGATTCCCAGGAGCTATCTCTGGAGCTGAAATAGCCACACCCACTTTATCAAGGTGCACCAGCATGGTAGCATGGCCACTTGATCAGAAAGTGCTGAGCTGTGAAGTTACTACACCTTTGGTGGTCTGAAATTGTGTCTCTGCTCTACTCTGTACTGCATTGTGGATCTACCTGTTCACTCCCTTCTCTGCTGTGGAACACAGTGCTACCCCAGCACTGTTCAATGCTATCCCATTGTTATCCCAAGCAGGTTTTGGGTTTTTAGTGTGTGGGGGGTTTTTTTGGTTTTTTTTTTGTGTGTGTGTGTGTGTGTTTTTTTTTTTTTCCAGTAGAAGCACTTTGCCCACAGCTGTGCTTTCCATCTCCCCAGTACAGGAGGTTCTGGCAGACCAGCAAGCATATTTACCTTTTCTAAATCTAGTTTTCTATTCCCCAATCCTTCTTTAGGTGGGGCTTCTATGGGACAGAGAGGTTGAGTCGAGCATTTGCAAATATATTATCAGAGAATAAAACTCAATAGGAATTTTTGCTCTCAGTGTTAAGACACTTAGTTTGAAGAAGGGTAAGCTTCAGCTCCAGTCAATGTATGACTTCTACATGAAGTAATCTTTACAAGAGGGAAGAGAAGCCAAGAAAATTCCAGGAGCTGAGCAAGGACCTGCAGCTTGAGGTTTTGGAGCTTTTGTGACTCTTTCTCTTTTGTCAGTCCAACAAAACTTAAATTTAATATGTTCAGAAGAATAAGAACCATGCTCTCCCCTTATTAAATGGCCATCACTATAGTGATTAAAGTGCTTTGCTAGAGGTGAGAAATGTAGGCTTGAATCCACTCCAAAGGATGAGGGAACTGCACACATTCTATTAATGAAAAAATAAATCTTCACCTTCTCTATCCAGGATATGTCCAGTCTAACTTTGAGAGGAGACATTTTGAGTTTTACTGTGAAAATTGCACTACTGGACCAGTCCCCACTCCCCACAGCCAAGCATGCATTGTCACTGCTACCCTGTGATGCGCCACAGATTGGGAGAGGAAAAGCTGTACTGATGGGACAATAGTGATGGCTGCTTGGCTTTTAACATCTTTGGGATGCCATCTGTCTGTGGTTTCAGTGCAAGTGTTCCTGGGGATGACAGCTAATACCTGAATAAAGTACCTATTGATTTAACACAGCAATTTCCTACCTAACAGAAAAAAAAAAAAAAATAGGATACCTTCTTATACAGGAAAGTATTTAAACACAAGCTTCATTTTAATTTAATTTTAAGCATGTTTAATACATTCCTGAATCAGGGCCACTTAGGTAATTGTGTGGCATAATTGCAACAGCCTACTTTAAAAGCACTGTGTAGCACCACAGAAATGTAATTCCCAGTGTCTGTTTAAGGAGGTGATCTATAGCTTAATGTTAGTATAATCGTCATTTGATGCAGCAGTTGCTTAGATTGTAACACTGTAACAGTGTTAAAAAAAAAAGATAAATAAATACATAAAATAGCATAGTGTAAATTTCTCTTAAATTACCACTCCCCCTCTCTATGCATAATGCATCAAATGTACTTAGCACCAGTGAACTGGATAACACTTTTTTAGATGACTCACTATCTTCATGTTGGACTCACATTCCATTGCAGAGAATAAAAAGTGTTACCCCTGGGAGCAAAGAGATTTGAAGGGAAAAAAAAAAAAAATCAAGGGAATAACTTCACATCCATTACTTGAGATGGTTCTTGTATTGGGTTTGCATGGCCAGGTTTTGGTAGAGGGGGGGCTGCTGGGGTGGCTTCTGTGAGAAGCTGCAGAGGCTTCTCTATGCCCAGTGGAGCCAGTGCCAGCTGGATCTGAGATGACGAGGTGGTAGCTCCTGTGGGATAATGTATTTAACAATGGGAAATTCCTGTCCAGAAATCAATGCCGCTGGAGAGCCCTGCAGACACCCAGGGCAGTGCACAGGGAGGGGCAGGAGCTGCTCCAGGCTCTGGAGCTCAGATTCCCCTGCAGCCCCTGGAGCAGCCCATGGTGAGGCAGCTGGGGAGGGCAGGGGGAGCAGAGATCCACCTGCAGCCCCTGGAGGAGCCCGGGCTGGAGCAGGGGGATGCCCAAAGGAGGCTGTGACCCCATGGGAAGCCTGTGCTGGAGCAGGATTCTGGCAAGCCTTGTGACCCCCCAGAGAGAAGAGCCCAGCCTGGAGCAGGTTTTTTGGCAGAACTTGTAACCCTGTGAGAATCCACATTGGAGCAGCCTGTTCCTGAAAGACTGACCCTGTGGAAGAGATCCATGCTGGAACAGCGTTCCTGAAGGACTGACCCCATGAGAAAGCCACATTGGAGCAGTTTGTGAACAACTACCACCCATGGAAAGGACCCTGGGGTAGATTGTGAAGGACTGTCTCCTGTGGGAGGGACTCTGCGCTGGAGAACGGTAAGAGCGTGAGGAGTCCAACCCCTGTGGTGGAAGGAGCAGCAGAGATGACCTGTGATAAATTGACCTCAACCACATCCCTGTTCCCCTGTGTTGCTGTGAGAGAGGAGGAAGGCAATTCAGGAATAAAACTAAACCCAAGAAGAAAAGAGGTGTAGGGGAAAGGTGTTTTTTGATTTGGTTTTATTTCTCATTACTCTACTCTGATATGATGGGCAATAAATTAATTTCCTCATGTTGAGTCTCTTTTTCCCATGACAGTAACTGGCAAGTGATCTCACCCTCTCTTTACCTCAACCCATGAGCCTTTTGTTATATTTTCTCTTCCCTGCCCAGCTGAGGAGGAGTGTGACAAAATGGCTTTTGTGGGCACCAGACATCCAGATAAAGGCAACCAACCCCTCACATTTCAATAAAATTCAAATAATTTGTGACAAAAACAGGGATTATTGTTGCTATTAGTACTATTATTTTAAAAGATGGCCTTTAGCCAGCTTAACAAACCATCTTGCAAATTGCATTACTTATAACATCTTGCACTGTAAATTTCTTTTTGGTTCTAAGATATGTATGTTTTGAAGGCTTATAATTAACCTACTTCAATCATTTATATTTTGATGCATTTATGTGCAACTCAAATAAAAAAAAACATATTGATGCAACTAATTAAATAAAAGTAAAATTGTATAAAGTTTCATTATAACTGTAATTGATTTGTCAGCTGAGTAATATAGCTAGATATATTACTCTGTTGACAAATTAAGTTAAAATGATAGTGACACTTAGCTTAATCCTTATTTTTTATTGCATTCCTTCCAGATAATTTCTCATTTCTTACAAAAAAGGAATTCAACTTTTCTCTTTGGTGTCTCATAAATCTGTGGATTCAAATTAGTATATTAAAGTCCTTCACAATTTCTGTTTCTTTTAATTGAAGTAGAATAATTTACAGCAGTTAATTGGCTTTTGCCAAAGTTAATTTGATGGTAGTGATAGAATGCAGTCAAAATACATCTACTGTCCATAGGTGCAATAACATTTAGATAAGTAGGTAATTAAACCACCTAGAATCCAGAGGCCTTCACATTTTCCTTCATCAACACAAAACTTGTTTTGGAGAACAAATGCCCTGGTTTAGGATTAACTGGTATGAGGCAAAATATTTTCCAATAAGAGAAAGGGTGGAGCTCTAAGGCGGCAGAAAAGAATTGCCCACAGAGACCTAGGATCTGTGATGATAAGAGGTCCGTGATAAGTGAGGAACAGGTAGAAGAAGAACATTTATTGAGCATTTCTCATAATAGAGGAACTTGAAGGCAAAAAAGAAATTATAATGTTCAAAAACTGAAATAATATCCGTAAAGGCTGACCTTGTCTGCTATCTGGATGCTAGCACTAAACCACATTGTCCCTCCTGCTCCTTGGTAGAACAGGGGGAGAAGAGAAACTAAAAATGCATAGGTTGAGACAAAAGCATTTTGATGAAAGAAATCAAAGGCCACATGTGGAAACAAACGAACAACCCAAGCAAGACTATTTATTCTGTGCTTCCCAACAGCAGAGGATGTCCAACCACTTCCTGGGAAGTGAGGGCCTCGGGATGTGTAGTGTTTGCTTTGGGAGACAAGCACACTAATAATGAATGGATTTCTCACTCACTCATGCCCCATCCTCCTCCTTTCTCCCAGCTGGTATTGATGAATACAACATCACAGGGTAGGGAATATGCCTTTGGTCAGCTGGGGTCAGCTATCCCAGCTTTGACCCCTCCCAGCCTCTTGTTCACCTCCAGCCTTTGCAGGGTAGAGTTTAGAGAGACATTTTTTAAGATGTGCGGTCCTAATTTGAATGTTGAATGTGGGCAGTGCTATAGGCCTCATCCATTTTGTCTTTATCAGTTGCAGTTCATTGCAACCATAACTAAATACTAGCAGAGATTTCATTTTATGTCTTAATTGAAACATTTCTTCCCTTTTTTTTTTTTTTCATTTTTATTTAAAGAAAATTTTCCTAGATCTGCATGTCTTTCTAAATAAAAGTTCCTCTAAAATTTAAAGCATTTTTAAATGTTCAAGCAAAATATTCCAATTTGAAATTGGGAATGTCTTTCACTTTTGCTGTTTTCTTCATCCAAGCTGTAAGAATTTGGAAAATCAGTTAATGTTCTCTAAATGTCTTTATTTTTCATTTACTCTGAAGGCAACGCTGGGGGAAAAATACTATTTAAGTCCCAAAGATACCAAAGTCCAAGGTCATATGTCTCCTGATATTTAAACACAACAAACTTTCTTGCTATGAAGCCGAGAAGTGTACCTCAGCGATGAGAAATGTGTGGAATGCAGTGCAATTGTACAAGACAGTTCTTCCCAGTTTGCAGAGAGCCCAGGCACTTTTTAGCCCCCAGCTATTCAGTACTGGATCCAAAGCTTGGAGTTGCTCATGCATTTAATTCTGGGGCCCATCTCAGCTGAAGCAGCAGTGTGCTTGCAGTGATGACAACCATCACACTTGCATTCAAACATCACGCACTGAGGGCTGAAAGTTTTAGCCAAACCACAAATAAGGCCTTCTGTAGAAATTGAATGTTTCTCTGTTAAAATGTTTTTTAATCAAGGATACATACAGCCTGTTGAACACTTACTTCCTTAAAATTATCCTTTACATAAAGGACAAGGAGATAAGATGACACCACACTGCTCACTGGTTTGCAATCTTGACTGTGTTGATCTACTAGCGGCGCTCACCACCTATTACAGCTGAGCTCAAGTCCTTCAAAATTAAAAACATGTGTTTCTATTGTTTCAGCTAAAATGTCACTGTCAGTAGATGAAGGTCAGTGATCATGTCATGACCTTTTTAAAGTATTGCAACAACTAGATAATTTTTTTTGGCTGATGTTTTTACACACTTAGGAGAGAAAAGGGAATTCAGAAGTTTGTGCTATGTAGTCTTTTCCCCCCCCCAGGTCGTGTTTTCTACACATCACCCATTCCCAAGACACTTGGATCTTCAAGTTCTCCAGGGACATCCACATGTTAATGACACACCACAGTGACAGGTCTGTTTTCAGACTCTCTCCTGCAGGGACCACACCAGCACACCCTCATCCCGTGTGAGGCAAGCACAGAATACTCCCAGGCATTTTCATGAAGCCACAGCTAAATAAATGCTTTCCAAGAGCCTGACTACGGATACTGTGATATGACTGCCTTCCTGTGATTTTAGTCAGTTTTGAATGCACCACATAATAGACCTTCCTGTTAAATATCATTATTGTACACTACACCTACCCATTGTTTGCTTTTTAATGGGCTAATTACTCTGTTCGCACATTAAAGAGGACTCAAACCAGGTTTTTACCAATATAAATAACATTTCTGGTCCAAGATGTATGATTTTAAGTAATGTATTTATACAATTTTCTGAATATCCAGTGTTTAACATACAAGAACATAGGTGACATGAGCAGACATTTATTGTTTTGAAGGACTGCAAACATCCTGTTCATTGGTTTACCATGTAGCTGGATATAAGTAATAATTCTAATATTTATGTTACTGGTATTGCACAGAAAACATAAGGACTTGTATTTCTCAGGTTTGCATTGCATTCTTTCATCTTACAGCCAACGCTTAATTCAGTTTGCAGTGATGCGTCTGTTCTTGCCACATACAAAGTACAGGGAGCACATTTGAGTCTACAATAAATTAGAGCATCTAATTCTTTATTCAGGGAATGATAAAAGAAATAGAATGTAAATGATAAAGTTTTTCAAAGCTTTAATAAAAGTATTTCAACTTTTTTAGTGCAAACCACCAACTCGTCTAAGTGCTCTCTGTCTATTTGTTTGATGCTAAAACTGAAGTCCAGCATAGGTAAAAACTATTATATTTACCATAAAGATGGCAGGTTGCACTCCCATAGAAACCACATTAGTGATGAAAACAAACAAATACAATTTAATTACCTGCAATCAATAGAAAAAAATTCTATAGGTTGAATGCAAGCTGTGAAAAATAGCAAATTAATGTTCTGTCACAGCCCGCAAGCATAAGAGCACAAAGATTCCATAAGTAAAATATGATTGCAAGACAAAAAGTAACTGCAAAAACCAAACAGATCAGCTCTCCCTTTAGGAGCAATTTTTTTCTGAATTACCTAAGTAACACAACCATATGCATCCTATTTTCATAAATCATATAAGCATTTAGGATCCCAGTGGGATCTAGACTCCAAAGTTACTCTGTGATTTATGTTTGTATACAGAAGTCACTTAGGTTCTTTGGAGAAGGCTACTTCTAGATTTTTCTTGTTTTTAACTTAAAAAGATGAGGAACTGCCTCATATTGTTGCAGGATTTTTCAATGCCCAATAATACTTTTGAATTTTCTGCTATAGGTGTCATTTGATAAGTCATTTTGTCACTTGGTAAAGAAAAAAAAAATTAAGTCAAAAGGACCACATAACCTCTTTTCTGGGGGAAAAAAAAAAAGAAAAGAAACTAAGCAAAAAACATAGATCATCTTGTGCTAAGCTGTCACAATGATTTTTATACACAATCGATTCACAATGAGGCTAGACTTTGTACTGCTCTTTATTTCATTGATTTGGGGTTGGTTTTTCCTTCTGTTGTTTGTCTGCCTTTGTGCATATATGTATTCGTTTTATATTTTTATCTTAAATCTTTGAAGCAATGTCATAGGCCATCTTTTAATTGCTCATAGACAATCAAAGAAAGAGGAGCTACAAATAGAAATGGTGTCAAGACACACTGTCTTATGATTTCTTTTCTTTTTAATAGAGCTAATAGCATATCTTTGTCTTTCAGAAATGTTAGTAATATAAAGACTATAGCATGAGAAAAATAGTTAGTTGTTCTAGGAATAGATGTTATAAATACAGCGACATTTGACTTTTTTAAATATTAAAAAACCATAATTTTACTGTCTGTGAAGTATCTGTAGATAGGTATTCACTGGTTTATTAGTGGAGATTTAGGTACATTAGAGTTTAGTTGTTCCTATGCTCCGCTAGAGAGAACAAACATCCAGCCAGGTACTAGCCTCAAAGATCATGTTGCTCTATCTACATAAGGAAGTAGAAGGAGTGAAAATAGTGAAAACAAGCAGAAAAAGTGCAAGCTGTGGAATTTCTATTTTAAAATATATCTTCTAGCAGTGTGGTACAGAAAGCACCATCTTAAACTTCCACTGGTAGATGGTGAGTCCCTTCCCTTTGCTGTAGATCTGGAATAAATACTTAATGACTTCAGGTTTTTTTCATGTTTTACACCATTTTGTCTGAGGTCAGAACCTGGACCCTTGACATTCACCAAACCCCCTCTAGTCCAAATGTAATTTGCACCACGAGTGAATTCATTTTTCAGCTTCAGACCTTGAGTCTCCTTCCCTAAAAAGTCAACAACACAATATCAGAAAGAGTCAGTGTTAGAAAACATATTTTGCTGTATAATAGGGAGCATAATTTCCTCCTCCAACAGATTTCCAATCTAAATAGTCTCTTATTTAGAATCCTGTGTGCACTGGTAAGTGACGTTTTGGTACCCAGCTAGAAATGAGCAATAACATTCAAATGAAAATTGGAAGCTGAAGATCTAATCATTAACAACAGATGGTTCAACTTGAATCTGATAAACAAGTTGTTGGTCCCCATCACCTCCCCCCGCTTCTCCTGCCCGTTTCTTTCCCTTTCGTTTGCATATGTTTTTGTGTATGTGACTTGTTTTACCACAGCCAAATCAACAGGGGAAAAAGCGTTTCCAAACCCAAAAGGTAAACCTCATGGTAAACCTGGAACAACTCAGATGGAAGTGGAAACCACTTGAGCATCTAGGGCTGAGGTATTTGAGACTTAATTCAGGCAGTTCAGTGGCAGTTTTCTTAGGCTCTGAATTGTCTCCCACTTTGGTCCATGTCCCAGTATTCTCAACATACAACCTGCTACACTAAAAAATCCAAATATGAGAGACTCAACTCCACTCTTGGACGCTCATGTGCAGAACACAGTGAAAGGCAATTGGAAACATACAATTACATTTGACATATCATGGCTGGATTTCATCCCAGTTTTACAATAGGTCCTTTTTTCTCTTTCTCTATTCACTGAGAGCTCTTGCCTTTGTGCACAATTACACACTCAACACAAAGGGGAACACGGAACACAACACTGCAATATTATCAAAAGTGATAAATGAAGAAAACATACGGGTAAGATACTAAGGTATTCAATTGTCCAGTTAAACATCCCTCTTCATATTTGTTGTGTAAGTTCAAAAGCTGCACAAAAGCTTTTTGGTCTGATAAACATAGTTATTTTGCTCTGTATTGAAGCAGTTTGCTCAAGCCAAAACAAAGTTAAAAGTAATTTTATTTTGGATACCCCACAAGAACCCTGGTGGCATAATTGTCAAAATGCAAGTTTAAAGAATTAGTATCACAGTAAAGCATTGAGCAAATTTCATGGTCCTCCAGCCTGGGTATTGCAGACTTGGACTTGCACTCTTGGATACACTGGGCGAATATATCCAGGTTGAGACTCAAAAGGGGCCTCAGGAGCTCTATTGAGTTTTCACAGATTACCCAAGCTAACTTTTGAAGGAGACTCAGCAGTACAGGAGGAAGCCTAGTGAGTCTAAATCATTA
>VYZQ01059135.1:4516-32099 GCA_013400655.1 Mystacornis crossleyi | reverse complement strand
AGGCAAGAGTCAGGGAGTTCTACCATTTCAGAAAAATAAGACTATTTAGAAATTAATAAAGTTTTCTGTTCACATCTATTGAAATAACCCAAATGCAAAGCTACAGATGAAAGTAGAACTCTACTATAATCAAATAAAACTTTGGCTAATTCTCTGGCTTCCTTCCCAACAAAACATACATGAAAAGATCAATAAAATTAGCTCTCTTTTTACTGTCTAGAGGAGTTTGGAGTTAGACTTCATATAACATACTGCAAAAAAAGAACAAAAAAAAAATCCACACTGAAAGAAGCACGTAAAAAATACCAAACAAAAAAGTTCAAATAGATTCTGCACATCAATTTGTTCATGTAAAAATATATTCCTTCTCAAACAGACCAACAGTTATTAATTGATCAGAAGCATTCATAAAACTCTTCTCAAAGCAATTAATTGGACTAATAATCTATATTTGGACAGCCTATTAAAACATGCTAATGTTTTAATGAACACGTAAGTTAACAAAACTGAAACTGAGCAGAGAACCTGTCTGACTTAAAGCAAGTATATTAGTTATTTGTGAGACATTATGGGGAAAAAATGAACAACAAATCAAATGCATGCTACTGAGGTGTGTGGAACCAAATCTGACTGAGGTATGGATTTTTTCCTAGGTTCCTTTTATTCTCAGAAGGAGTTCAACTACAAAAGATAAAAGTGGACTTTTCAAAAACTTAATAAATTTCTTTTAGTAAACACTAGGTTTCATGGAACAAAGGAAAACACAGAGTGCAAACAATCTTGTTGCCATAGTCAAATCTCATTTCCATGAATTTATGTGAAAATAAATTCTGTTGGACAAATGTCTGTTAAACTTGTATGAAAAGGGCCTCAGTGAAGCAAAAGAGAAGCAAGCTGCAGAGCATAAAGAACACCATTCCAGGAAAATACTTTTGCCTGCACACATGGAAGCGTTAGGTATCACAGACAAGATAGCTGCTTTAAATTCAGTGTCCAGATCCTTCTGTTTTACACCCAGGCAACTCCAGATGTTTAAGTTATTTCCTTTTTTTGCTTGGTAAAGCATGATTGAGAGAAAATATTCTTTACACCAACGTGATTGGCAACAGTTTGTAAAACTAGGTTGTAATACACAAACTCTTGGACTGAGCAGGTCCAGTCTTAGACACAGGCTTTTTGCTACTAATTTATCTCTGCTTCTTAGTTATATTTTGGTGCACTTCTCAGCTTCCAACCCTGAAAGCAGATTTACTAGGAAGGGGTGAAGGAGGAGTAAAGAAAGAGACCATGCTTTGATCCTCTGCCTTCTGAAACATCACAGCTACCTGAAATCCTTACATTTTCTGTGAATTATTTAAAATATTTTCTCAAAAAAAGAGTATTTTGATGTGGAAATGTTGCTGTAGTAGTGCTTCATCGAAAAGGTAGAAAAGGCATCCCAAGGCCCAGTGCTGTATTCTGCAGCCAGTATGTCACACCTGTGATGTTCTGTGACTAAGGACTCCAGCCATGGAGCAGCTCAGCTGCTGGTTGTGTGCAAATGTCAGCAGGAAATCTGGTCCAAGATCCTGGCCAGATAAAATAATAATTAAAATATGGAATATAGAATCTTTAGATATAGATATAAAACTACTATTTTCTCCCCCATAAAACTCCATAATACTCCTACCTTACCTTGAGAAGTTTCATAGTGAAAGGTGATGTTCCTTCCCTGTTGTGGTTAGCTGATTTTTACTACTATGCAGCTTCTAGAAGGGTTGGGGAATTTTTTCCTCTTGGTTTGCTGCCAAAGCAAAGCTGCCTCTTGGTTTGTTCAGTATATTTCTCACATTGGACTTTGTTTTCTCACTGGAAGAACAGAATATGTGGTTTGGGATTTTTCTTGGTTTTGATTCATACAGTTTTTAATTAAATATTTTGCTACCTTAATGTGTTTTCTGAATTAGGTAAATTGCTGGAGCTTCTCTGATGTTTGAAGAAGATGGTAACTGTTACTCAATCTGGAAAATGACAACAGGTCGTGATGTTCAATACCTCCCTTGTCACTGAATAAAGAGCTTCTGGAGCTTGAACTAAGAGATTTTGTCATGAAACAAAAGTGACTACTTTGGCTTACTGGAAATAATTCTGGATCATATTAAGGATTTATGCAGAATGAAAGATGAAAGAATGCTCTCTTCATTAACTTTATCCTTCATTATGCTCTAAGATGTGACCCTAACATCCACAATAGTTAGTTTTGTGGTCTTTCTAACTGTCACATTTCACTGAATTCTGATGTCTTGAGTGGTGGGTGGGTGGAAGGTGGATAACTTTGTTCGAGGCAGATTTGTCACATTTTGCATGGGAATTGCTTGGAAGAAAAACCATTCATTTTGAACCATTTTGTGTCACTTCTCCTTTGAAGCTCATTCTTGTTATCTTCATAGCCACGGAAGAAAGGAAGCACCTGCTTGTTCATTCTCCTCACACACCTACTAGGGAAGCAAATCCTACTTTAGTGATTGAGGTACTCACTTTACTATAGTTGCACAGGAATGTGAAGTGGAGCCTTCCACTTCAATGGCAGTTTTACTGCTGCTTTTCCTTTGGGACCATAGAACCACAGAAAATAGTGGGAACGCAGATTGGAAGTCAGAGGTATTCCAGACCTACTAGCAAACAGCAGCATAATGAGAACTGAAGACCTTGAATGATAATAAAATGAGTTGGTAGAAACTCAAGTGATAGAGCTCTCATGTGGAACATATTGTGTCTACAGTGTAACACGTAATTTCCTTTCTCTATAAACATGTTTTCCAACTTGGTTTCAAGTTGGTTCAGCTGCTTCAAGCCCAGTATATTGAAAGCATATTCATATGATAGATAACCAGCAGCTGTTGTTGGAAAATTGACAAATGAGGGGTAGATGTTGCTGGGGAGTATGAACTTGTGCTTCCAGGCAAAACATCTTCCTCAGTATTTTGCTCCTTTATGAGTTTTTCATTGCAAAGGCTGGGCCAGTGACACTAAGAGGCCTCTTTCTTTCCAGGTACAACTCTAGGAAATGTAACAAAGGAAGAAGAAACAAAGATCCTGGTAGACTCTTTGGTCAAGGCACTGAATGACAGAGAAAAGCTGTTCTTAATCTCTGTGGTATTGTTCTCTCTGTTAAAGAAGATACTGTCATTTGTTAATCCTGGCTCTGATTTATTCCTACCCACAGAACTATTTTGTATTGAAGATCTGGCAATAGTGTATGTGGTAATACATATACCTCTGTGTTCCAGAGGCAATCTAATCCATTTAACTGTGTCCTATCTCCTATCTCTTTGATTAAGACTTTTTTTTACCAATCTTGTTTTAACCCCTTGAAATACAGTTTAGTTAAAATACAGGAAAGTTACACTTTTCATGACTAAAAGAAATATATTTTTCCTTTATTTTGATTCTTGTCTAAAACATTGCATGCTTCTCCTGAGAAGGAGAGAGAAATGCCACAATCCATTTAACTGGCAACATAACTTGCATATTTTGTATTTAAATATATCAAGATACATGCTGCTTTAAGTTTATTGCCTTTTTGATCCTACAAGTTCCACAAAAACATTGCTTATAGCTGTCAAAGACCACACATCTTCCATAGTGAGAGAGAATAAACATACTTGTACTTTGATCTACTTCACTGCTTCTAAGTTTCAGATGCACTCAGAGCTTTTAATGGAATTTTGAAAAACAGTTATTGAGAAGAGTGATTATGAAAGCAGTAATTTTCTCATTGATGTTATTTTTCTATAATTGAGAGTTAGGCTGTAAGAGCATTGTGTTTCTCCCTATTTTTTTTTCCCGCAGTGTAATCCAGAAGGAATTTTGATTTATACAATTTTTCTTTTTTAATTCACTCTGCCCTGAGGAACTGCAGTCAGGCAGAAGGCTAGGAGTCTGCAAGAACTGAAGCTTATATGGGGAAGCAAATATAAACAACCTGATGAGCACAAAGTATTAAAAAACCCATAAAAATCTGCATTTCAAATAGGCTTACACCACGAGTTCTTAAACTTGTGGCTAAGGCCACAGGTTAGAGAAGAATTGCCTTGTATCGTCTGTGTCTGTCCACTCAGAAAGTGTGCTGACCTTCATTCCCTTCTTAATTTTCTAGCATTACAGAAGTGGTAGCTTTGCAATTAACTACATGGATAAAGGGTTTAAATGTATGTTATACTTCTTTTAATGCAATGAAAATGTCTGCTTCCTAGAGACCCATTTTGAGAAGTGCTGACTGAGGCCACACTCCAATATAGCCACAAGGATACAAATATATGGAGCTCTTTGCATGTCATTACAGGGAGCTGTGTAATATTACAAGTTGATTTTGTTTTTAAGCTGCACTGATATTATTTTAGGCACTTATTAATTTTTTCCCATTTGTAAAAATTTCATATTCATAAAATGGCTGTTTAAGATTATGATCTTTTAGGAAAAATGTAATAATTTCGTTATGATGTAGCCCAGTGCTGACAAAAAAAGATTTTTTTTTTGTTTAAAAATAAAAATTGAAGTTCTCTAAATCACAGAAGTGAAACCTTGATAACTTTCACTCTTTTGTGTTAGCTCTTCCGAAGTCTTGTTCCAATAGCATTCAGAAGTAAACTCTCTTGGACTGTTTTTTAACTCTTGTATGCATCCTCACTTGTTTGACAGCTAGACCAATTTTTTAAGGCTGGATGAGAGAAGGGAGTTATGTTTTACATGTAGAGTCAAATAACTCATAGATTTTGTAATCTAAACCCATGTTTCACTGCAAGGTGTTTAGAATTTTTGTACTTTTTTCAGGTCTCTAGTATCAAGGTTTCCAAAGGGAAAGTTATGAACTTTGTAAAACACAAGTGTTTACAATACAAAGGGTTCATCGTAAATATAAGTCACTCATGCATTTTTCATCATATAAAAATAACAGCATAAAGCAGAGGCTCTCCTGCCATCTTTCAACTGCACATCCTGCTATCAATATTTGGAAGCTGTTTGGTGGGAGAGACTGCAAGTTCTGAAAGAGTCAAAAGTAGTTCAAGAGCATTGATCTTAAATGGTTTCCTGTGAAACAACACCTATGGTAGAGGAATACCATCCCAAGGGACAAGAAGACAAAAAACATTATGCTGAAATTGTGCTGAAGCTCTGCCAAGGCCTTTTCTAATTCTTCCAAGCTTATCACAGGCTGTATTTGTCTGATATAAATCAATGGTATCAGTGTCATGAACTGCAACCTTAGCACAAGGCCAGTGCTGTTTGTAGTGAACGGCAGGGGATTTGCCTGCTGGTTTGAACTGCAGCAAGAACTGAGGAAGCTGATGTCTAAGAACTGAATTATACCATCCGTTCATCCTCTGCCTCAGAAGTGTCTCTAAACCCATACAAAGTTCTGACCAGTTAGTTAGTTCATGGCTTTGTCCCAAAGCTGGATAATCTGTGTCATTCCTGATAGGTATCCAAACTATCTGTGCTTAAAGTTTTCCAGTATTAAGGTGCTAAAATTTCTCCTTATCTGTGTTGCAAAAAGAGGTGCTTATATTTGGGAAAAGCTGTTTATGAATGGATTAAACTGGTTGAACTTTGAAATGTGGAACCCAAGTCTGGTTTCTAGTCTAGTGAGCCAAGAAGAAAATGGTGAAGGACTGTACCTGCAGTTTCAGGCTGCCTATACCCCATTCCTCGTCTAAGGGGTTTTATCACTAGGCCAAACCTGTCTGCATTGCACATTACTTCCCTACCTGGTTTTTAATGCTTGCCGGGTGGACTGCCTAGGTTTGGGAAAAACCTTTAAGTTGCCTTAAATATCCAACAAAACTCAAACTTGTCCCCAGGTGAGACTGAGTCTTAAAAAGCAGCTAGATGCTAAAACGAGACTGAAATTATTTTGACAATCCTAACCAGTCGTTATGGATTCTCAAGCGGGATTTATGGAGAATGCAATGCTAGCGCTGGGTAAGCTTGAGTGGAAATCTTTTACATCCTGGTCTCTGTTACAGCCCCCTCTGGGCCCCAGAGACCACTGCCAGAGTAACCTCAAACCTCTCAGTGCTGTTCTTTTGGGCTTGGTGAGCATCAGCTGGGATGGCCAAGCTGGGCCATGGAGATAGAGCTGGGCTGGGACAGGACCAGAGCTCAGTGTCCATCAGCATCACTGGGGCTGGGATGCACAGCCCAGGCTGGGCCAGGGCAGGGTGGAGAGCCCCCCGGTGCTGCTCGTCAGGCTCATTAAGGCACAAAGGTGTCCTCAGAGGCTGGGCTGGGTCCTGGAGGAGTGTGGCAGCAGAACGTGTGTGCCCTGCCGTGGGCCCTGCCAGGAGCTGGGTGGGAAGGGCCGCACCCAGGAACCCCCTTGTGAGTGACAGGGCACCCGTGTTTGGGCTGGGGCCTCTGTGAGCCCTGTGCTGGATAGGGAACAAAGTCTTTGTGCTGTGAGAGACGGGTGAAAATGCTTCCCCTTCAGCGGGACCAAGGCCAAGCCTCAGCAGCCACGGACGCCTCACAGCGAGAGGATGGTGCTGTTCTCTGGGGTAAGCTGATGGTTGAGTACGACAGGATCACAATGAGCTCCCTGTGCTTGTGGCAGCTGGTAAGTGAAGTGAGCAGACAGTCATACTTGGTCTTCTGCTGGTCAGTGTCCTGGTGAAAGGCAACCGTGAGCTGCACGCCAGCAGGGAACGTGAGCGCTGCCAGCAGGGAAGTTGCGCCGTGGTCGGGTTTGTCTGTGCATCTGTAAGAATTTATACAGCACCAGTTGTGCTTGTTGGGCCAGGAAAGCACGGCCGTGGCCAAATCCTCATCTCAACTGCACGTGCACAGCTCCCAAGGCAGCAAGGCTGCATCCTGGCTCAGCACTTGGCCTAATGAGGGCTTGCATGACTGCAAATAATGTGCATGGCACACTGGAGAGTAAGCAAACAACTGTTCCCTGTGTCGCTGTGCTCTGCTCTGCAGCATCTGTTTTGCTTCATCATTTTTTAAAAGAAAACCGCAAATATTTTTCACTAGATAGTTGATAAATAACAGTGCTTACATTAAAAAAAAAAGTTTTAGTGGAGATAAAAGTAAATCTTCTAGTGTATAAAATCCTTATGCTTTGATTTGAGTATTAATTCACAGATTGTCTCTTACGTTGTTCCTAGCTCAGTAAATCCTGTGGGGTTTTCTCCCTCAGGAAATCACATGGGGTGATGTCTTAGTGTGATTTATTTTTATTTGCATATCTAAATTTGCACAGAATTGTCTTTCACAGCAGCATTTTTACATGAAGATTTGTATTTCTTGGAAAATTTGGCGAACTGGGGAGTATTTAATAATTTGTCAATGAAACTTTAAATGAAATTTGTTGCAACTTTGTGGATACACACGTTGAGTGTGATGTAGTAAACTATGTAGCTATTTTAAAGGGATATGGTCAAAAGATTATATTGCATTTTTTTCATTCTTAAACAGCTTTCTGAGAGGAAATGTGTTCTAGCAAATGGCAGACTACCTGTATGAACAGAAGCAGGGCTAGCCTGAAGTGCAGTTTTAGCATTTCTCTAATGCTTTGTTGTCTTCCTTGTCTTCATAACGTTTAATTTTAAGATCAGACATAATGTGGAGGTCAACAACAAGGCAGGGGAAATAGTGGATACATGTGAAAGGGAAGAGAAGTCTGAGCGCTCTGCTAGAGAGAAGCTCTCTCTGTCAACTCTGTGCTCTCACTTGGAAAAGCAGAACAGGAAAACCCCTCTACTTCTAGAAGCTGATGGCCTAAGCACAGGAAAGTGTGCATCTCTTCTGTAGAGAGGAAGGTGGTCTGCAATAATGAAGTGTTTGACAGAGACATCTGCTTGCTTGGTTGGGATGGGGACTGCTGTATTTTTACCTTTCTTTATGGTTTCAAGCTGATGGTGAGCTCTGCAGCAGTGTTTGGAGCGAGCTGTTGTGTGTCTAAAGTTTTGAGCATTTTTTTGATGTTATAGGGTTAGGACTGGACCTTTCCAAGTTTATTGAAATAATGTGATTAAGTAAGTGAAAGACAAGATTCAAATAACATTAGAGAGTATCAAGACAGAGAACTTTGGGAAACAAAACAAAGGGCTATAGAAAGGGCTATACCTAAATAAAGAGAAGAGTATGTGAAATGAAGAAGAAAAACAAACCCTGAGATCTGTGCTTTTTCTAAATGAGAAAAAAATTATAGTAAATGCACCCCCTACATTGACAACTTCTGCCCCCAAACCTCCAAACCAAACAAACATGCAAAAATCAACAGAGTACACAGACACACACTCCCCTTCTACCATTTCACTTACAATTTCTCAATATTGCTGTTCTGCATTAAGCACTTAAGGCAATATTGCAATTTAGTTGCTGCGGGGCTATTTTCTGATTTTTGAATAGGTGACCAGAAAATAATTTGATGATGGGTCTGAATATGGTCCCTGCTGTGAAGAATTGTAGAAGTTCTCTGTTCTATCCAAATCTTGTTGTATGAACTTGAAAATGAAAAACATTTTCCATTTCATGACAGGGTAGATGTAATTTCTATCTACAAAGAGAAAGGTCTATCATGATACAAATATTGTGGAAGTGCCTGGATGACTTTGAGTAGACTTGATTTTATTGCGGTACTGATTTTTCTTTTTATAACATACATCTCGGTGACAATAATTCTGACTGAATTAATTGAAATTTTTTAACAGTAATTTGTCTCCAATAATTCCTTCACTATATTTGAGAGTGTATTTTCTGTTGTTCTACAGCATGATCTAAGTACCAGGTATTGAAGTGGATATTGCTACCTTGAAAACTGCTTGGGTGACAAGAATGAATTACAATTATAAATTAGTCCATAAGTCTCCTATTCAACAATGGGAGCTTCAGCAAAATGCTGGCACTGGACGATTAGCTGGTGCTAATCGATGTATTCGGTTTTGGATAGTCTAAAGAAGATCTGATGTTTTGTTTCCTGAAATAAACAAAAGCAGCTTCCGAACTGTCAGAAAACAACAGTAGTTCTTGAAGGGCTAATTACAGATCTTTGTCATGGGGTCGTAGTTGTTTCATGAATTCTGCTTCAATCAGAGAAAAATACTCTTAAGTGCCAATAAAAATTTTTATGCTGCCATGGTTTCCTCCTGCTTTCCTCCTTCCAATTTATGACTTTATTCCACTGTCTCTGTTATTAAGTGACACTTTACATGGTTTTAATGCAAATTACTTCAAACTCCCTGGTAGTGAGGCAGAATCACATCAGGTTAATATCCTGATTACTATATACTACAAAGAAGTTCTGGGTACTGCACCCACCAAACAAGATGGCTAGGATGGATGGAAGCTGCCTCACAGCATAAGGAAATAGAGTTTAATTTTTTTGTGTTTTCTAGATTGGCTTGGCTGTGTTTAAAGCAACCTTTACAAGCAGATGGATCAGATGCTTAGCTCCATCATTTTGCCTTGATCTGTATTCAGCCACTCAGACAATAGCAAAATGTATGTTATATTTTTCTGTCTGTCTTAGAGGAGATGATTTTTCCGATGCTATTTTCCCTCCATTTCTAAAGTGAACAGTAGCATGTGATATATTTTAGAATCTAATTTTGTCTCTTCATTGAAGCCTGTAACTAAATTCCAGCTGATGTCAGTGTGAGCAGGATTCAGTCAGTGTTTTGTGATTATTTGACAAATTTCTTTTCCACATCACAGTGCCACGCTGCATATTCTGAAAGTTCTTCAATATTGTGCACTACAGGTGATTGCCTGGTTTTCTTTTTTTCCATTATCTTAAAAATCCTAAGTCTCATTTACCAGACTAGCAATTATAATCTTGTCCATAGAGCAATACCATTTTAGATGGGAATAAAACAAATTTTGGCACTGCCCAACAGAAGTCTTAATAGGGCTATTTAGACTGCAGATAGGAACAGCTGTGACACGTTTATGGCCAGTGTTTACAGATCTGCTTTGACTTCTCGAAATCAATGTCAATGCTTGCTATTATAAGGTGCACATTGAAGGTTGAAATGTAGAATATCATGGGTTTAAAGTTTACTTAAATGCATATTTGCAACTTCAATTCGTTTGATTCCTGAAGATTTATATCTTTACAAGAGCCTGAAGTAATGCTGAGCCTTCAGACAACTCCTGCCTTTCAGAGAGGCTCTTAGTTTGAAATCATATCATTGCAATGAAATTAATAGTGGGTAATGTAGCTCTAGGAACCACAGCTGCATTGACCTGTCTTCCAATACTTACTGTTCGGTGTACATTTTAATTTTTACCCTCTGTTTAAAAGAATATTTTATGTCCTGTTACTGAGAGGCCTTCTGAAGGAGAAAGAAATATTGGAATGGCTGCCAGCCAAATCCTGTCAAATGCAGAGTCAGCAGTTTACATCTAAAATACTGTCTAAATTGTGATTCAAAGCTTGTGCAAAAGAATGTTTGTTTGTTTTCAAATTTGTTAGAGACCTCCTGAGAGTTGCTCGATGCTTTTGGGAAATCAAACATTTCCCAAATTAAAAACATAGGGAAAGTCTCAGATTCCTTTGTTTTCTGTGAAAACACACATTTAAAAACGATGTGGGATTAACACAATGTGTGTTGGAGCAAATTGTTAGTATTGCCCATGTGTTTTTCTTCACTGTTATAGTGAAGTTAATCCCCAGAGAGTATTTCATGCATAGCTGTTAGGAGAAAAACATAGCGTGGAAAGCCCAAAATTTAAGTGGAGACATGATGAATTAAATGCAAGGCTTTGCCAAAAAAAAGCAAGCTCTAGTGTTCATTCTAGTCCAAACTTCCAGCATGCTGGAGTGTAGCAGTGGCATATGTATGGTATGTGCTGGCTGGTAGTCAATTATCAGTTAATGTTATCAGTAAGTGAAATGTAGGCAATGCAGGTATTGCATAGTAGGTGAAATTCAGGGATATCTCCACCCACAGTAATTTTTGTTCAGGATGTCATTGGCTCCATGGCTGTATGAGGCCAGGGGAATAAATTTTATTTTGCAATAAGTGAAACTGGATTCCCTTGCTGTGCTCTGAGCACACCAATATTCTGTGCAGGTTTGAATACCAGGGGTGACGATCTCCTTGTAGCTGGAAGTTCTGGAGCTTTGTAGCGTTGATCAGCTTCTCCTGTGACATAACCAGATCATCAGTCAAATGATATGTCAGCAGAGATGAAGGCATGTTCTGCCATGGAATAACCTTGTCAAAATAATTGAACTAACTTGGCAGAAAATTTAGCCTTTAAACAGCTCCAAGATAAGCAGTGAAGTGTAAGGAAAATTTTATCTTGCATGAAAAGTTTGCAGTTGACTTTTGGGCTGGAGTTGACATCAAAATTGAAATATGCCTTTAGTTTTTGTTTTGGTTTTTTTTTTTTTTTTAATGTACTGTGTACTTTTCTAGTGTCTTGACAGTATTGTGATTCAGTTCCACATTTAAATCAAATGCGTATTTCTGGGTCACAGTACTGAATGTTGACATTTTGGTACTGATCTGTCAAGATCTTAAAAAGTATTTGATGTGCACATTAGTGATGAATCTCTCATGAAAGCAATTGTAGGGGCACATCCCTTGGTAGAACAGTATCTAAACTTGAGCAATAAGTACAGTGTATTTTTTCCAGTAAATGTTTCAAGCCATCTTTAATTAATAATAGTAATTGAATCACAAATATTGCTGATAAAAAAGAATTATGAGCAACTTTAGAATTTCTGGGGTATAAGCTGTATAGATAACGTGCATTTTTTAGAATCAAGTGTTCATGTCAGCCTCTGTGCATGATTCCTTTCCATGTTGCTGAATTAAAGATAAAAACACAGTTACTTGTAGGGTTAATGAGAAACAAAACTTGAGAGAAACAGTCTAAACACAGGGTGTGAAGAATAAGTTAAACTGACACTTCCTTAAGTTACTTTGTATTGTTTTAATGTTTTCAATATTTCAAAATATGATTAGTCTCATGTAGACAGCTCTGTGAAACAGGTTACTGGTTTTGCAGTCAAGTTAGACAGAAAGCTGTTGAAAAAGTGGTATTTTCTTTTTAAACAGAACAGTGCATATGTGCTGGCTACTCTCATGTAAAAATTACACATGACAGTATAGAGACCGATCAAGTAAAAAATGCCAGAAATATAATTTTTCAGAATTTAACATGTAAAAATGGCACTGTTAGTACAGTCTAGTATACAGAGTATGCCTTTCCACTGCTTCTTTCCATTTGTATCTAGAATAATCCTATCACAGAACTCAGGTTCAACATTAACAATGCTCTGGTAGGTGACATTCCATCTCAGGCATGCTTATTTATGTCTTGTCTTTGAAAAGTATCCTGCAAATCACATGGCCTCACTTTATAGTTTCTGCTCTACAGAAAGGGCTTTGGGTCTGCAATCTTGCTTCTCATACTTGGAGATTTTTTTACAGTGCAAAACATAACCCTTATAAAAGCTTAAAAATTACTTAAATGAATATAAACTTGTTTAAAAAGTTATTTTAGATTCTTTAGTGTTCCATAGGTGCTTTAAAAATGAAATATGCATAGCACTACTGTAATACATATTTTCAGAGAATTAATTTATTTCTCTTTTGTTTACTGGTTTAGTTGTTTTGGTGGTTTTTGGTTGGTTTTTTTTTTTTTGTGTGTGTGTGTGTGTTTGCTTGTGTATGATGTGACAAACTAAGCATGAGGAGAATTTAGGCTAAACTAAGCAGGAGAAGGAGTCAGGCTAGGTATGCAAAGCTCATCTAAGGCCATAGGCAGTACGTTGTTTTCCTTTTCCTGGGCGTATAATTATCTGATGGATTTCAAGTGCATAATTCAACTTTTTTTCTGAAAGAAAAGTCAATAGTAGCAAAGGGGCTGCTACTATTTTTTTTCCGGTGATACTGTAAGGCACAGTATGAAATGGGGTTTACTAGAGTTACGCAAGACTAAATTATATTTTATTTTCATACAAATTGGAAATGTAGAATCCATTCTACCATTCTTTTCAGGGTCAGCCCCTCCTCCTCTCCCCAGTCCCCTCTTACTATGCTGGAACCTGATGGTGTTTCCAAGGAAGCCACAGTACGATGTGGCACAGCTTATATTCTAAATGGATATATTTGCATTGAATACGCAGCTACAGGCAGCCTGAGTCTGCCTTTTTAGGGCCATTATTCATAATGTAATGTGATCCTGTATTTAACACAATATTCTAGATAAATCTGTCTCTAAAATAAAATTTGGTTTCTAAAAGGTTAAGCCTAAATTTGGCTTCAAACTCCAACCTGTATATAGGAAAATTAGCAATTTTCTAGGTCTCCAATCCAAGTAAATCCAAGCTTTTTTAGCTTAGCCTATTCTGGGATACAGAAATGAATTGCTGAACTGCTGTTCTTCACGTGATTTTGGAGCCAGCTGGGTATCCTCTCCATTATGAATTGCAGACACAACCTGTTCATCTCAAAGATTTAACAGAGAGCTGGGTTAGGATATGAGTTAAAAGGAATGAGGAATAGTGGTATAAAATGTTACAGCATTACATAGAAATACTTTAAGGAAGATATATACATTTATATATATCTGTAGTTATACTGATAACAGTGTAGTACTTACAACACAGAAACAGATCTCTTTGCTTAGGGTGCTTAACACAGCAGTGGGGAGGACTTTCACAAAGACATTTATTGATGACCTCTATGTTTTTAGTGATACTTGAGACTATCAAAGTTGTTATATAATTGTAATATATAAACTTCTACAAGACAAAACCGTCTCTATTGAAATAGAAAACATTTAACATCCACACTTCACAAATTACAACTGCACAAAAATACTGAAAAGAAAAAAATACCTAGTTTTTCTTACCTAACTTGCCAAGTGCAAAGCTGCAGGCCATGGCACTAGTCCACTAAAAAGATCACACAATGCTGTTCTCAGACATGATCTGATCTGTCCCTATCCCTCGAGTGTCCTGTCATATCTGCAGAGCTCTCTGGTGACAACGAGCTTGATGGCTGGGCTGTAACATTAAGGATTTGTTCAGCCTTGGCTGGGAGGTCGCTGCTGAGGTGCACTCAGTGACTGATAGAACAGCCCTCACTTTGCACCAGCCGGTGGGATGAGGGTCTGGCCAAGCCTATAAAGCAATGCCGAAGAGCAGGGCTGGAGCCCTGCCCTTGTGAGCGGTGCAGGAATGGTTTGACACGTTCCAAACTGAGCAGGGTGTTATTAAGAAACTTAAGAGTCTCTCAAAACTTTGTAGAAGATTTTAAGCTGAAAGATTTATTCTTTTTGCGTATGTGTTTTCTTCCCCCCAGTCTGTTGCAAAACTAAAAATAAATATTTACATTTAATATTTCCAAATTCAGCGAGTCCCTGTTTTAGGCCTTCTCCCACCCTCTCCCAAGTATCTGCTTCTCCTTTTAGTGGCAAATATCTCCTGGGAATACCTGTACTTTAGTGTACTTAAAAAGGAGGTCAGGTTTATCAAAATAAACCTTTGCTGAAGTTAGTCAAGCAAAACTAAACCAAACCTGGAAAACTTACTGTATTCTCTGCTGCTGTCACAGTTTCAAGTAGATAATGGAAACTATCACCTAAATAGTAATGCTGGTACAGTAAAGGACTTTTGGGCTTGTGCTTACTTTGCAACCTCTTGATTAACAATGTAAACACAAGGAAATTGTTAGGCCCACAAGCCAGATTAATCCCCTCTGTATCTGTAATGGTTTTGTTGGAATTTGGGCTAACCCGTGCAGATTATATAGTATGATTTAGGATGGGCATACAATGAGCAAGCAAGTAGAGAACAGAGCACAAAACATGAGTCATATAAAATATTATTGCACATTAAATAGAAATAAATATTATGCATGTACATGTCAAATATGTGATTTAGTAATTATTCAGTAGAAAAAAGGTGTTCATTCAAATACATAAGTAGAATTGTGGTGGAACAGGAGTTGTAATACCTGTATCTAGGGTTATATGCTGTTCCCATTAGTACTGACTTGGGTTTCTCACAACAGGAGAGTACAGGGATAGAGTTTGGAGTATTTTGGTCATCCCAGGAATAACAAACACTGTGGATACTCCTTTTAAAAATAACTGCATACTACTGCATATTAATTAGCTCTGTGTTCTTTAAGGTACTGGGAGTTTGTTCTTGAACATCTACAGCCAGTGTTGTTTTGATATTAAGAGGGCTCAACCCAAAATTCCCAAAAGATGGCAAAGTCATACAGAGACAAATCTTACTGTCTCCCTTGCTGGCTCTGGGTGGGTAGGTCCTTGCACAAAAGAATATTCTGGCCATCTCCCACCTGCCCCTCAGTAGGGACCACATGGCCAAGGGTCCCCAGCAAAGGCCAGCCCGTCCCCTCTGGCTCACCTGTGCTCTGCCTGCCCCACGCACAGGTCTCCAGCCCGTAGGTGGGCAGGGGAACGTAAGGCTCAGCAATAACCTTTCTCAGCACCTGCCTTGGTTGCAGATACACGATGGAAATGTCGTGGGTGTCTGTCCTGTGGGCTCTTCCCTTACCTGTCAGTTTGGGGTGTTGTGAAACTGCAGGATCTGGCTGTATGCAGTAACTCTGTGCTCCAAAAGTTTGCTTTCTGCTGCTACCCAGTTAGAGTTGCAGGAGAGTTTTATCTCTAGATTCTTTTCAGTATCTGCTGATTTGCTGTTTTTTTTCTTTTAAGGAGCTAGCATATTTGGCAGCTGATGATTGTTTTCCTACTCCTTAGGAGAACAAAAATTTCCCAGTATTATTTAACAGCAGCTTTGCCCTCCACTTTTTTTGCCTATCAATTCAAGGTCAGTGTTGCCCTCAGAGCACAGCAGCTGCAATCCCTTCTGGCCTTTCCTCCAGTAACGCAGCTGAATGTGCATGCTCCTGCTTTTTCACATGGTGCAGGTGGCACCAGTAGTGTAGGACACACAGCCTCTTAAAAACGCAGGATCTGGCATGAAATGATCAAGATCAATAACCAATGGCTTTGATTTTTATGTCTTTTCTTGGAGTAAGAAGAGCTCTTGTAGTAACGCAATCAATATTTTGCCAATGAGGCTCCTGTTGTGGTCACTGGGGACACTGGGTTTCAGTGACCAAAGGGATGAGCAGGTGATGAGGAAGTGCTTGCTTAGACCCCGTCAAGGAAGTTAATGGCCTCCCAGATGGACAAGTTTGTGTTTTATTTATACAGAAGTTTTGCCACAGCTGAGGATCTTCAGATCCATCAGGTGGCAGGGAAGCATTGCTGTTTCTTCCTGTAACAGCTTTTGAGATGTAAGCAAATTTGTGGCTGCATCCAGCAGGTGGCAAGCACAGCACACTGAATCATGGCTGAACAGAGATGCTTCTGCCAGGGAAGCTGTCGATGCTGCTCAGCATGTGTATGTGTGTCCATGAACAAAATACACAGATAAATGGCAATCTCTGCTGGTCTTTTATCAGCTTACAGAGTTCTGGGGCATTGGTCTTGTTCTGGGTGCTATTGATAATACATGGGGCTATTGCCATATTCAATTAAGGCAAATGGCTGTCTCATGAGTAAGGATATAAGCTAAATATAAAGTATTCAGTATAATAATTTAAATATGTCTTTAAATGACATAGCTAAATTACATTCAGGCTTCAAATGCTGAGATACTAGCTTGCACTTAAATTGTCTTAAAGTTTTAATGAAGGAGCTTTTTTTTTTTTAACATACAGCTTTAGAAATAGTGACTCCTCACAGTGCCTTGTGACATGTATGAGTAGATATTGTTCCTATTTTGCAGCTGGAGAACAAAGGCCAAACTGAAAAAAACTTTCCTTAAAATAAGTGGATGAAAGAGTAGGAAGATTCCTAGACCTGGTTGTAGTCCCATTTTTCCTTAAAAAGTATTAAACTACAGAAATAAGTTTTTGTTGTGTTTTGATTTTGATCATCAGAAAATATGGATAATCCAACCACTCACTACTCGAGACAAAGCCACATTAGATGTAAAATTTTGAAGATTATAGATACTGCAAATTCTCAAGGGTCATGTAATTGTCTACATGACATATGTACAGTTTTGGATTTTTTTTCTTAAGTTTTGTAATGTCAAAAATTATTTATGAACTCATTTATCTTTGAGGACAATAAATGGGTGTAAATCAAGAATAAATATTATCTGAAGCTCATTATTTGAGGTAAAAAGGACACATATGAGGATACCATTAGTGGAAACTTCCTACAGTGCTTATTGCATTTCCCCTCCATTTGTATTGAGAGTTTGAGCCAGACTTTAATTCTGATTTATGCTAGTATAAATCTGAATTTGTTCCACATAAATAAAAAAAAATGTTCTACAGGGAGCAAATAAGCAAATACCCTGGGCATATTTTTATATAAATGGAGAGAAATTACACAAAAGCCAATAGAAAAGTTTGATCTCGGAGGTTTTGTGATGGGACTAAAAGTGTTATTAGTTAAACAGATACACGAGCATTGTCCGAATTTTGCTTATCAGTATATGAGTTTACTAAGTGTGCACGAATTTGAAGAACTAAGTAGATTTGAGTAGTTGGTAACTTCTCTCACTGAGTGCCTTGGTTATTATAAAAAATAGTTTGAAGTTTTCTGATCACCTCTTTCTCAGAGCTCATGTTTTCGAATACAGAATTGTACTTTTAGTCATACAGAGTAGGAAGTCAACTCCCTTTGTAAGTAAAGTTCTTCAAAGTCAGTAAACTGGGTGAACCCCATTTTTATGTCCACATATATAGTTATTTTTTTTAAACTTCTATAAAATACCCACTGGGATATAAATGTACATTTGTGAAGCAATGTTTGAAATGTATGAGTAGGAATATAAATCTAAAAATATATTTATTCTATATTTAATAAATAAATCTGCATTTTATTGCATATATTATTATGAAAAAATTGCCATTAAAAAAGTAGTAGCATAAATCAGAATAAGATCAATTTTAAGGACCTTAAATTTCCATTTGAGTTTAAAATTTGGCCTGTATATATAGCATATATTTGAAAATATGTTATAAATATGATTATAGGACATTTATGTAATTAAGAAAAACACCAACAAAACAAGCCACAAAGCTCCACTCCTTCACCAGAATAGCTCACATCTATGCAAATCAGGTTCCTTGTCTTCCATGTAATTTATACAAGCTTTTCCTTTTAAAACACTTGTGAACTTAAGTTAGGAGTTTTCCCTCCCCTTCTTTCGTAGCTCCAAGCAAACAGCAGGATGCTGGCAGGAACTCTGACACGCCTGTCCAGTAACTGCTCTCAGTAAAGAAAAACAAAATGAAAGCCAGGCAGTCCTCTCTACAATGTAAGGTGAAAGGCCACGGCTGACTCTTTACAGTATGATTTTTCTGAGATGATCCAGTGTTGCTGTAATGAGCTGTGATGTTCAGGACCGCAGATGAATCTTGTTGTTCTTGCTGCTTTGCACAGAAGGTTGTTCAAAAGAAGAACTTTGCGAAATGCCTCAGTCGGTGTCAAAAGGCCCGGCGGTCTTTTTAGTGTGCAAGCGGATATTTTCTGGTGGCCGATAGGACAGGGAACTCATTTTGGTTGTTAGGCTTGGGTGTGCGCTGACATTTGGTGGGATGTATTTTATTAGCTGAAGGAAATATTTTTTAAAGTTTTTTCCAAAGAAAACATAAAAAAAAGGATTCAGACAGTTGTTAAAGTAAGCAATACAAATGGTGAAGGGCATGGCTGTATCCACAATATCGGTGATTTTGCAATCTGTTATTACATGTAATTGAATCAACACATCCAGAAAAGTGAAGACTTGATGAGGAATCCAGGAAAAGAAGAAGAAAAATACTATTGCCACAATCATCTTAAAAATATCATCATTTCTAGTCTTATTTTTTTGAATTTGATACGCCTTCTTCAGAGTCTTCCAAATTAAGGTGTAGCTTGTTAATATGATCAGAAAAGGAATTAAAAAGCCCAGCAAATTTTTGGATAAACCTAATCCGACCCGGAGCGTTGTGTTATTGCTTTCATAGCGAAACCCACAGACCGTCATGTTCAAATTCTCAGCAAAGAATATGTTGCGGTGAACGATGACGGGCAAGCTGGCCACGCCGGCGAGAAGCCAGATGGCAACGCAGGTTACGCGGGCTACAAACATGGTCCGGCGGATCCGCGACTGCACCGGGTGCACGATGGCCAGGTAGCGGTCGATGCTGAGGCAGGTGAGCAGGAACACGCTGGCGTAGAGATTGAAACTTATCCCTGCTGATGCCAACTTGCACAAACAGTTGCCGAAAGGCCACTGGTACTCCATGGCTGTGTAGGCTGCCCAGAGGGGCAGAGTTATCAAAAAACACAAGTCTGCTAGTGCCAGGTTGAGAAGAAAGATGCTGGCTACTGTTTTTAGTTTCATGTAGCAGTAAATGACAATAACGACCAGGCTGTTCCCAAATATGCCTATGATAAAGATGATGCTGTAAACGGTTGGAACCATAATGTAGATGTAGCTGTGCCTCCCTGAAACGGGACAGTCAACGTGGATTCGTTTAATAGTTTCTTCAGAAGAGTGATTTGGAATCATCTTGAACTCTTCAGCTATACCCCAGTTTCAGGGAGAAAAGGTCAATATCACACCTAGGAGGGGAAAAGAGGAAGAAAAAGTTATTCATGATAGGGATTTAATTTTTAAAAATTATCAACTAAATGCCAAGTTTTTTTTTCGAGGCTAATACAATGTGTCAGTGTCTTTGAATTTTAAAATAAGCCATCTTCAAATGTTTTATCAACTAATTCCTATTTTAATACAGACTTCGCAGAGTAAAACAGAGATAAGAATGTTAATACTTGGCTGAACATTTTTAGATTCTTTTAACATAAATGAAATCTAAAAAACCTCTTTCAATTAACAAAATTCCAATTTAAAACAAAACTGGTTAGTGAACATATGTCAAAAATAGTAAGAGAGACTGAAAATAGCAGATAACTATAAATTCAGGTGAGTCTTTAAATTATTTTCCATAAATAGGTGACATATCTAATGAGCTGTTATTCAAATATCTCAGAAATTAAACTTAAGCACTGTGAATTCTAACTAATTATGTAAATACAAACCGCAATGAATTAAGAAAAAAAATGACTTTAGATTAGGTAGTCATTTGTATCTCTGAGATGAATCTCTCGAAATTTTTATCTATACACTGAGCTTAATTCTTTGAGACAATTTTTACATCACAGAGAAAGATGAAAACACACAACCTAGTATTCTGTTGTACCAAAAATACCTTAAATATTCAGGTGTTACTAAGCTCCCCATCTGGCTTGGAACCATGGTATTTAACTACTAGTGAGGGAAAAAAAAATCTGTGAAAATCCAGACACGTCCTGATCTGTTGCACATTAATAACTGCACAAAGAGTTTGAGAGGGGTGCAAGGAACATATCACTTTTTCTGTTGCTGACAAAATTTA
Organism: Mystacornis crossleyi; assembly: GCA_013400655.1. Classification (NCBI taxonomy): domain Eukaryota; kingdom Metazoa; phylum Chordata; class Aves; order Passeriformes; family Timaliidae; genus Mystacornis; species Mystacornis crossleyi. Next base: position 11,655 of record VYZQ01059135.1, on the reverse strand, counting down.
TGTATCCAAGAGCTGAAGTTCTATTTCTGGATCATAGTAAGTTTACAGCAAAGATACGAAATCCCCTTTCACAGGGCACGTGTTTGGTTTGCCAGGGACTCTGCCTTCTACAAGAATCATTTCCTTATTAATGGCTGAAGACTTTAGAAAGCAGGTAATACAGTGTAAGTGACTTTGATACTAGTTACTTTCCAGTCTACAAATATATAATCTTCCTTGAAAAATACTAGATATTTAACAAAAAAATAAAATTGATAGTTATTGTTGCAGAGTAGCGTTTACTGCTGTTTGCAGGATCCTGACAACTATAAGCCAAACCTAATTTGTGCTGCTTAAAGCAAAGACTAACTGAAATACTTTGGCTTCAAAAACAAAAACAAACAAACAAACAAAAAAAACCCCCAAACAGTGAAAAAACCCTTTATAAGTGTAAGACCCTGGGCGGTACAGATGCATTCCGAAATCAGAGATGCCCATCATTACAGACACACCAGCTATGTTGTTACAGACGTGGCTGCTGGTTATTTGAGTGGTGCAGCACTCATGTTCCTTCTGTAAGTGTGGAATGCCACTGAGTGTAGTGTTTGACTTGCTCTTGTTAGAAGATAAATCTTATTACAAATGGATTGTGTTTTTAATAGGGAAGTGAGGCACGGATTTATTTCAGCAAAGCCCACACAGGAAGTCTGAAGTGGAGCCAGGAACCGGACCNGAAATCTCCTTTCACAGGGCACGTGTTTGGTTTGCCAGGGACTCTGCCTTCTACAAGAATCATTTCCTTATTAATGGCTGAAGACTTTAGAAAGCAGGTAATACAGTGTAAGTGACTTTGATACTAGTTACTTTCCAGTCTACAAATATATAATCTTCCTTGAAAAATACTAGATATTTAACAAAAAAATAAAATTGATAGTTATTGTTGCAGAGTAGCGTTTACTGCTGTTTGCAGGATCCTGACAACTATAAGCCAAACCTAATTTGTGCTGCTTAAAGCAAAGACTAACTGAAATACTTTGGCTTCAAAAACAAAAACAAACAAACAAACAAAAAAAACCCCCAAACAGTGAAAAAACCCTTTATAAGTGTAAGACCCTGGGCGGTACAGATGCATTCCGAAATCAGAGATGCCCATCATTACAGACACACCAGCTATGTTGTTACAGACGTGGCTGCTGGTTATTTGAGTGGTGCAGCACTCATGTTCCTTCTGTAAGTGTGGAATGCCACTGAGTGTAGTGTTTGACTTGCTCTTGTTAGAAGATAAATCTTATTACAAATGGATTGTGTTTTTAATAGGGAAGTGAGGCACGGATTTATTTCAGCAAAGCCCACACAGGAAGTCTGAAGTGGAGCCAGGAACCGGACCAGGCAGCATCTTGTGAGCAAGGTCACCCTTTGGCTCGTAGTATTTTGAGGACTTGTTACTTCTCTATTTTAGCTCATGTTCTAACATATATTTGCATTAATAACCTGATTCATTTCTACAAAGCTAGCTAACCTATGAAGGTTAGATCCTTTATAATTCTATCAAATTTAGAATATCTAGTAAAATACAACTAATAGACCCTTTGTCAAGACGTGCCATGCAACACTTCCCAGTCTCTTCAATTCATTCTGAGAATTGTTGCTTCAGTTGGTATAGATGTCTCAAAATGACGGCAGCTATTTTTGCCATGTTTAAGAAATTAAATGTCAAGCAATAGAGCTAACACAAGGAAAGGTTCACCATTCTGATCACATGTGGCACTCTAGGACACCCTGAGCAAAACTTGGCTTTCAAATTGTACCAAATCTCAAAAACAAGGTGCTTGGCTCTGTGGAAGGTCAGCCTATCCCTGGGACAGGGAAACAATAATAAAAAGATTTCAAGATAAGTCCTCTTATCCCTTGGTTATGAAAGTAACTTTGACAGTAACTGATAAGTTCTGCAGCCTCAAGGTCTGGCAATATTTACCCTGTCCCAGTGACATGCTGGTGCTGTGTGGTCACTTATAATGTTTGCTCCCTTATACACCCACTAAAATTGCAGCCCAGAACTTTGCAGTAAGCAACTGTAGTGAAGGTTCTGCTCAGGAGATCACCTGGGCAAGTTTGACAGGCAATAACAAATGTCAGGCCCAGTTAAGGCTGGGCAAGACCTTTCTCAGTGACAAGATTAACCAGTCCTTGGTACTATTTGGCTCTGTGTGTACTGAGTCTCAGAATCAGTGTCTAAGGCAAATGCAGCTGAGGGTGAATATTCTGTTTGATTCTGTGCCATGGTAGATGCCAAGGCAGTTTTCTCAGGCTCTCTTCACACACCCCTTCAGTGTAGTGTGTTGTGTTGTTTTGTTTCCAGTTTCCCTTTTCTGCCCACATGGTGACCTGTACTGTTTCATGTCAGTAGTAGCTTTAGTTGATGCTAATTAATAGCGTATGTTCTTTCAAGAAAGAGTAACACTGATTTTATTACATTTTCAGAAATGTGTTAAAAAGAACAAAAAATAATTGAGTTGGGAGACTTGTGTCTGGCACTCTAAGGTATTGAATTCCCTGAGCATATTCTGGAGTGCTTGGGAAATAAAAAAAGGCAGAACAATTCCCACGAAGAATCAGGGATTCTGTCAAGAAGTAGTATTATACATCAATCTACCTCTGTAAGACTGTGTAATCCTTCTGGTGTTAAAGGTTTTGGTGTAACACTGAAGTCAGTGGAATTGTGCAAATGTTGTGTCTGACAGGCTATCAGTTTTAAATTATACTAAGGAATTACAGTCAATAAATAAAATAAATCCATCAATATTTTCAGTAAATGAAAAGGAAACAAATATGTAATGTGGTTGCTTTTGGGTAAACACATATGGATTGCCATCTGTGTATCTGAAAACAGTCTGAATGTTGCTGTGAGAATGAACCTCATAGGAGCCATACATTTGAAGCACAGTAAGGAAGGCACTGCTAATCTCAAATGGAATTTTTAAATTTCCTGGAAATTCTGAAGTTTCAGAGCTAGCGTCAGGTGGATCTGCTTCCTTGAGCACAACTGTAACTTCAGAGCATTAGGAAAACCTTCAGTACTGGAGAAGGTAATTTGTTTTGGAAGCCATGGGCCCATGGCAGTGCTGAGTAGAGAGAGAGGGGCACCATGGCAATGTGAATTCCTTACAGGCAATGACTGGAGGGGCACCATGGCAATGTNTTTTATTACATTTTCAGAAATGTGTTAAAAAGAACAAAAAATAATTGAGTTGGGAGACTTGTGTCTGGCACTCTAAGGTATTGAATTCCCTGAGCATATTCTGGAGTGCTTGGGAAATAAAAAAAGGCAGAACAATTCCCACGAAGAATCAGGGATTCTGTCAAGAAGTAGTATTATACATCAATCTACCTCTGTAAGACTGTGTAATCCTTCTGGTGTTAAAGGTTTTGGTGTAACACTGAAGTCAGTGGAATTGTGCAAATGTTGTGTCTGACAGGCTATCAGTTTTAAATTATACTAAGGAATTACAGTCAATAAATAAAATAAATCCATCAATATTTTCAGTAAATGAAAAGGAAACAAATATGTAATGTGGTTGCTTTTGGGTAAACACATATGGATTGCCATCTGTGTATCTGAAAACAGTCTGAATGTTGCTGTGAGAATGAACCTCATAGGAGCCATACATTTGAAGCACAGTAAGGAAGGCACTGCTAATCTCAAATGGAATTTTTAAATTTCCTGGAAATTCTGAAGTTTCAGAGCTAGCGTCAGGTGGATCTGCTTCCTTGAGCACAACTGTAACTTCAGAGCATTAGGAAAACCTTCAGTACTGGAGAAGGTAATTTGTTTTGGAAGCCATGGGCCCATGGCAGTGCTGAGTAGAGAGAGAGGGGCACCATGGCAATGTGAATTCCTTACAGGCAATGACTGGAGGGGCACCATGGCAATGTGAATTCCTTACAGGCAATGACTGCTTTTCCATACCACCGTCATTTTTTCCCCGTTATTCTCAGGAATACAATGATTACAACGAGTCACTTTCCACAGTTCATCTGCTTGTCCCAGGAGCATGGCTGTACACATTTGTGCAAAGTAGATACTTCTACATAGGAGGAACTGCAGATTCTTTTAAAATGTTACAGAAATAGATGGCTGGTACAGCTCTATGCTGCCAGAATTCAACAAAGCAGGTTAAACCACTGTCCAGTTAAATGAACATACTGAAGTTGTGCGCACTGATAATTCCATGTAAAGCATCTCAAATGACCTGTGTTAACATAATGATAATTGGATCATTTTAAAGCTGATACAGAAGGGCCTTTTTCTAAGAGGATTGAATTGATGTGACTGTGACTGGTGTGGTGACATCAATCTCAAACAAATTATCTGGTGAGTAGCAAACCCCTGTTCTGAGGTACTGTCCTGTTTGACCTTTTATCTTTTATAATTACAATGATTACAATGAGTCACTGATAATTAAATGCTTCAGACTGCTCTACCAACTATTATTTACCACTCCTTTCATTGCTTCTGTTGAGTGAAAACGCATCCTAATTAAACTGCCTGTGAAAACAACAAATGCTGGGCTCATGAAAGGTAAACAGCACTTTGCCTACTGAAAGATAAGACAGCACTGGCTGTGGCTTTCTGTGAGAAGTTCATCACGTATAAATAGGTAAGCTGGTGCCACAAGTCAGATTTTTAACAAAAATGTACTTAATATTTGCTTTGACAAAGACTAAACAAACTCAGGCTGACCAACCCTGCCACAGCTCAACCACTTTACCACTGGGTAATGTGCACTTTCCTTCTTCTGACAGTAGGTGGGTTATTTGCTTTTCTTACAAATGAGAAGACATTTCCATGTTTAAGAGGATGCTGTATTCTATTTTTATATAAAATTATTGCACAGGGAGAAAAGAGAATGAAAAATGTTTGGAACAATATGTTCAGTATATTAGCTGTGTTTGTTTCTCTCTGGTGGCATAAACTTTCCTTTATCTTAAGAGTATAGTCCCCCTCTTTCCTAATTTATTCTAACTGCTGAGAAGGTAATGATACTTACACATGCTTTATTGCAAAGGCTTTTAGGGTTTTTTTTTCTGTCCAGCAGAGTAACCTTTTCTATCCTCATGGCCTTAGTGAATAGAGATACTTCTAATTTCATATGCACACTTTGGCATCTCCTCTGCTTTCCTGGAGTTCCTGAGCAGTACCATTGTGAAGCTGTAGATTTACCTTTCTCCCAGCTCTTATTTCTTCTGCTAGATCTAACAGTCTCTATTTCCCTCTTACGGCTTTCCTAAAAATCTTTAATCCAGACTTGATAGATGAATTGTAAAGGGAAAGAAATACAAACAAGGGTATATAATTCAAACTGTGATGGCATTACAGCGGGCTCTTGTCATCACTGCTACTACTGCCCATAGAGGTTGGCATTTAATGACAATAAATAAAAATATTACAGAAAAGGAACTGTGATAGTGTCTGGTGCTTTACTACCTGTCTGTACATCAGCTCAAAACCACCAAGAACAGAAAGCAAACCTCAGCAGACCGGAGTTAGCAGCTGTCAAGCTGGCCGTTGCTCTGCAGTTTTGGATCAGGAGGTGGTCTGACAACAGAACAAACAGAACTTGCAGCATCTTGTACTGGCCTCTGCGTTTTCTTTTAACAACTGTGCAACTGAGGCAACTGCCAGTCTGTCAAAATTGCTGTTAATTTAGTGATGTTTGCTTTATTTATTTTAAAGTGTGTATCTTTTTAATGTTCTAACTTATATGTGGATTCTTTTTGCCTTCCCTTGCAAGAGCCCAAGCTGGTCTGCTTACTTGTGCTGGCTCTATGTAGCTGGAAAATAAACTGCCTGTGATCCTTTTAGGATCTGGTTCTCTATAACATCAAAAGCTAAATTGCATATTACTTTTTTTGTGCTAGCAGAACAGCTCCTGTTACCTTGCATATGTGATCTGTTTATGTACTCTGACCTTCTCTGTAAGAACTTCTCTGTATTTATTTCCTCTGGCACACTTCAAAGGAGTCTGTCCTTCTGCAGGATGGCTTCATAGTTTATTCTGAGAAGAATTAACATCTATCTTCTGTTTGTTCTCATGGACTACTCTCATTAATTTTCTCTTCACTTCCCAAGTATCTTTCAAGTACTGTTTCAATCATAAAATTAATGTGAAAAAGGACAGATGAAGGGGCTTTTTTCCTCTGGGGAAAATCAATGCTTGTGGAATGTCTGAACAGTGGAATTGGGGGTGTGTGTGATTTTGAATGATTATGGGGAAGGAAAATGCAAAAGAAAGTAACACAGTTAAGCATAGTGATATTTAACTTGCTTTGAAGTTTGACTCATACATTTTGACCACTAGATGTCTGTATTTCCTACTTTAAAATAAAAGCATGGCTATGTTTTATACTCAAGTGCCATCACTTTTCAAAATATCCCCTTTGTTCAAGATTATTTAAGATGAAAACGTAGGTCAAAATACATATCATTGTACTCCTGTACTTATTTAAATTTAATGTACCTGAGGTAATTATTTTCACTTTATTTTAGCATCTACTAGCTTCTATCTAATTTCCCATATTCTGGCACATTCCTAGTTTTGCTAACCTTCAGTCCAATTCTTGCACTTTCAGGTCTTAGAAGAAGATCCTGATATTTTATTTTTTCAAAGACATATGCAGCCTCAACTGTCTGTGATCCAAATTAAGAATATTTTCAAAGAAACTTCAGCAATGCAGATGGAAAAATAGTGACACCTTCTTATTCAACTAAGATTATTATAGCTCTAACTAGGCATGTTGTTAATCATACAGCTCATTTCCCAAATATCAGCCAGTTTTAAAGGAAGATTTTTTTTTTATTGTTGAAAATGACACTTCAGAAATAACCTTTTTTTTTTTTTAAAGCAACTTAAGTGACTTTTAGAAATTGAACGGTACCATGAGCCTACACAGTGTTAAATAATGTATCTACTTCATGAATTGTAAGCAATTTAATAATTTGGAAATAGAAGCATATTTAACACTTTTTACACCACCTCTAACCCCCAGTTTTACTAATACACTTGGGTTTGTCATTACCTCTTTGGACAGTGTCAGTGCATGATGCTGTTATTCTGTTTCAAATTGCATGTTAACCCAAATAGTTCCCTAATGCTGGTAAG
>VYZQ01059134.1:19466-37896 GCA_013400655.1 Mystacornis crossleyi | reverse complement strand
CGAGGGGCGTTGCGGCACAGCCCCGCTCGCCCGCCGCCTCTCCCCACCCATCTCCCGGGACGGACCCCTCTGACCCCGCTCCCTCCCACTTCCCCTCCTTCCCTGCCGTCCCCGCCCGCCGCGGCTGCGGGGCCGACCGGCAGCGCCGGGGTGCCCGCGGGGCGCCGGGCAGGACGGTGGAGCTGGCGCTGGGCAGCGCGGGGCAGAGCCAGCCCGGGTTGTTGGGATGGCTGCGGGAAGTGCGGCCGCCAGCGCAGCGCAGACTGCGGGGACGGGGCTGGGGATGAGCATGGAGGGCCCTCTTCCTTCCCTTTGCCTCCAGCTTCCAGGGGAAGGGGTCGCGCGTGATGTACAAACATTCCCAGTTTCTCTAGGACTCGCTCTGGTCGCCAGTGAGCACAGCTGAAATGTTCTGATGGCCACGAATGAGGTTAAATGTATAATTGCCGTAATAAATCTGGCAAACTTTACTCTCNAGGGGGGGGTGGGGAGAGGTATTTTACCTTTACTAACTAAAAGTAATCTCTGGTTGCAGATCACTCTAATCCTTGCTCTGTAGCAAAAGGGCAGGTCTGCTTATGGGGAGTGTATGCTACAAAATTTTGATTAAACCAATACTTGCAGCTAACTGGTGGAAGTTGCATTGCCTGCTAGACTGAGGAACTGAATTGTTTGCACAGCTCTCAGAAATCATTAGCATCACATTTGGTGTTTGATTAATTTCTATCGTAAGCTTAGCACAGCAATAAAAATCTAATTGCTCATCTGATCCTGAGCAGAGGTGCCAGGGCTCCCTCTTGTAGGATGCTGGGATGAGCCTTGATGGTGTGGTGGAGTTACTGCTCCGAGGGCTGTGCCCACCGCCGAAGGGCGCCTCTGCTTTCTCTTCGAACTGCTGACAAGACTCGAGAGCTCACGCTGGCAGGGCTGGGAGTCTGTGGAGCACTTAGTCCTCTCTAAAATAATTATGTGGTGCGGGCTTAGCGAGCGGGCCTCGCAGGGCAAGCCAGAGCACAGGGGCTTAAGTGGCTGCGCTTCGTGCGGGACTGAACCCGCCTGTGCCAGCTCCGTCTAAGCCAAGTATAAATTCAGCCGGCGGCTGTGCCGCGCTCGCAAACGCTCTGGTTGCCCCTGGCCGAAAGTGCCCGGCCGGGACGCGCTTACCTGGGTCCGGGCGGGGGCGGCTCAGCCCCGCGGCGCCCGCCGCGCACCTCACCGGGCTGGGCTGGGCTGGGCTGGGCTCCGGGAGCGCTCCTTGCCGGCCGCACCGCTCCTCCCGCTCCGCGCGCGGCCCCTCCGTTTATAGCGAGGGGCGTTGCGGCACAGCCCCGCTCGCCCGCCGCCTCTCCCCACCCATCTCCCGGGACGGACCCCTCTGACCCCGCTCCCTCCCACTTCCCCTCCTTCCCTGCCGTCCCCGCCCGCCGCGGCTGCGGGGCCGACCGGCAGCGCCGGGGTGCCCGCGGGGCGCCGGGCAGGACGGTGGAGCTGGCGCTGGGCAGCGCGGGGCAGAGCCAGCCCGGGTTGTTGGGATGGCTGCGGGAAGTGCGGCCGCCAGCGCAGCGCAGACTGCGGGGACGGGGCTGGGGATGAGCATGGAGGGCCCTCTTCCTTCCCTTTGCCTCCAGCTTCCAGGGGAAGGGGTCGCGCGTGATGTACAAACATTCCCAGTTTCTCTAGGACTCGCTCTGGTCGCCAGTGAGCACAGCTGAAATGTTCTGATGGCCACGAATGAGGTTAAATGTATAATTGCCGTAATAAATCTGGCAAACTTTACTCTCTGGGAGTAGAAGGGAGAGGAAACCCCCTTGGAATACGTGTTCTAGGAGGACTTCTCATGTCACTGCCAACTGTCATTTAAAGAGAGGATTTTGTATATAAGGGATTTTGCTTGTGTGTTTCTCTCTTGATCTGGTAAACAGGAGAGGGAACAACTTTGAAGGCAGGTTTTCTGAGATTGCCATGCCAATCAAGAACAGGATTTCAGAAGTTATGTTTCATTTGATGGTAATCACACCACAGTTATGGACAGAGCTAAAGCTTCCAGTGAAAGCTGCACAACTGCAGATTGCTTCCTAATCTTTTTATATGCCTAGTATGTTTTTGAAGACTCTCTTAAGAAAGACATGATCTAAGCTGGCAATATCCTTCAAGGGTTGGCAGTATAACTTCACTGTGACTAAGAATAATTGCAATCTCTTTAGTCATAGTGGTAGGAGAGGCAAATCAAGAAGAAACATTTGGATTCTGCAGAAGAACAACTTGCTTTTCAGCATCTGCACATGTATAATCTGTAAGGTCTTGTCTGGTTATAATTTGTTTTTGAAAATCTGTTAGTTAAATCAGAGATAGAAATCAGATAGAAATGTGGAACTGTGGTACATTGCATAAATTCAGTTATTCCAGGCTGTGTCTGATGGGCCATGAGGGTGTTACATGGAGGCACTAATTAACCTGAGACATAATCTTTTGCCCTGATCTTTTTTATGTCATGACAAGAAAAATCATCTGCATTTTCATCAGAACAGCAGCCAGCTCTGAAGCAGTCTATATTGGCAGCACGCTGCCTTCCTGCCACTGGGGGAGTTTGTAGTTGGCTTCCCCTCTAGAGAGATCCTGCTGAGAGACCTTCTAAAGATGAACCATGGGCATGTTCACAGATTTATCATGACAGGGACTAGAAGCCACTAGCTATAAGTACTATTCAGGCCTGTACAACACCTGAAGCTGGCTACAGCAGTGTGTTCTGTATCCCTATGTGTGTTGTTGGTGTTATTACATGGAGCTCTTGGCAGATGGGACACATTTTTTCTATCCAAACATTTCTTTGTACATGTGTGACTGATTCCCAAACTCTTCTGGGTAACAATGTATTGGCATCTGTTGCCCACTTCTGCTTCAGTGGGTTCTCTGGGAGATCCTGCTGGGTGGAGCTGGTGGGCAGGAGATCTCCATAAGGTGGCATTTGCAGGGCTTTCAGTTTTCACAGAGCTGAAGGAACTGAAACCAAATCCCAATGCCAGCATCAAACACTGGCTACTTACCATGCCTCTGTATGTGCGAATCACTGCCTGGGATCAGTTGTGCCCTTTATTGCTTTATTGTGCCCATCATTTCTTCTTTTCAGGAAAGGATGGAAAAAGTAGATGATAACTATATTTTAAACCAGAATAAAATGAAAAAAAACCGGACAACTTCTTTTTCAATTGGATTCTTTTTTAAAAGATGCATGTAAAATGGAATTTGGGTCTGCCTCTCTCTGCTGAGATCAGTCCATCTCTAGGGTATGTAAGAGAGAGATGTAATTTAATGTAATTTTGGGAAAATCTCTTTACTTCCAGTAGTTTTGTGTCTGGAATCTCAATAACCAAACTGTAGCGTGATGAGCACTGCAACATGCACTCACTATAGAAATGTGATTTACAGGAACATCCAGTAAATAAGAGACTTGATGACTAGAATTCTGTTTTCATTGAACTGCTGTAAATAAAGAGGCTTCATCCCACCAGAATTGATTGAGGTGTCTGTGATGTGGAAAGGCTTTCAGAGAGCAGGTCTCATTCTATTGCTTGTGTTGGAGTAAAGAGCTATCATTAAGAAGGTGACTGGACTGGGCAATTTGATTGCTATGAAATCAAATAAATAGCTCTCCTAACAGCAATATTTATTAACATCACTAGTAGTCTAGTGAGAATAAATAGTTTAAAACAAATCTTCATTGCAAATCAAAATTACATTTCCTTTAAAACCCTTTATTTTTTAATAATATGTTTGGAATGATTCACATCTGAACATTTTGGCTGTGGGCTTTTTAAATTTTCAAGATATTTTATTTTTTCTTGCTAGAACAAGAAGAACAGAAATCTGATCCTCCTTACGTAGATCCCCATGCATCTGAACATCAAGACGAAGGCTTGAGGAAAGCGCCACAGGTTGTGAGATTTGTGGCATGCAGGGTCTCTTCACTGTATTCTTTTGTATGTATTTCTGATGCATTTTCCCACTGTTGATTCTTTCAGGAAATAGACTGGAATGTTGCACATCGAATATATCTGTGCATCTGCTTAGAAGGAAATGAGTAATTCAGATGTAGAATTTCTGGAAACCTGGACATGTCCTGGTAGCAATCTGATGTGAATAAAACTGATGATTTGCCTGAAGATAGAAAACTTACAAGTTATTTTTTAGGAACATGTCTTGTCAAAATACTCTCCTGTTTCCATAAGGAGTATTTCAGTTTCATCTTGTTTATACATCTCTAAAGATTTTCTGAGAAAAAGGACCTAGAATTGATCCCAGGCCAATGCATCTGTGATTTAGGGATTTTTTAATCTGCTTTTGTCAATGATGAACTGTGTTTTCAGAGTGTGTTTCCTTCTCTCAGGTCTACTAAAAATGAAAGTTACTGGGAAATACTAAGGAAAGAAAATCTTGAGAAAAAGATACATTGTAATTCTCACTGCCTCTCTCTAGATCCCAAACTTTTTCAGTTGTAGGAAAAATGTTAGCTTCTGCTGTAGGAATAGGAGTGTATATTACTGTTGTCATCCACTCTCTATGTGAGACCAGAACATTTTGCTTAGGCCAGCAGAGTAATCTGTGTTTGTGTGTGTGAGAGGAGGAGAGAGCAGGAGAGGGTGAAATGTCTTTTGGGACAAGCAAGTGAGGCCATTTGCAGACTGTTGAGCAGCAGTGGTGCTAATATCCACAAGGTCTGCCTCTCCAGAGCTATGGAAATTTACATTATTTTTTTTTTCTGATGAGGTCTGTGAACAATTAAGATAGTTAATCTCTTTCCAGGAAGCTATATGCTTTAACTTCTAGTCTTCCTCAGCTGGCATTCTTTAATTGTATCCCTTATAATCATCACAGCATACAGAAAAAGAGGAGGCTGGAAAATATGAAGATTCTAAGGAAGCCAATATTTCAAATCTCAGCATTTCCACAACACTTTAAAGTTTAACTGGTTTGATTTTGATAGATTAAATAGTAGATTTCTTTTTTGGCTTCTACCGCACAAGAAGCTAAACTGAACGAGAAGTGTGTGACACCATTTTCTAAAGTTTACAAAATAGGGCAGTTAAGTACTTATTTTTCTATGTAGACTTGGTGTGTTTGATCATTAACAACACGCTGTTTAACAAGAAGGCCAGGCCGGGACCAGGCTGCAGAGAGATTGTTCTGGGTAGTGGGTGTACAATGAGTGCTCTGCATCCAGCTCTGAATCCAGCCTTGCATCCAGACTTGCTCCCAGCCCTGCCCTCAGCTCTGCATCCAGCCCTGTGCGGGCAGCTGCCATTGCTAACGGGGAAGTAAAATTAGGTGGTTCTGTGGGCAGGGAAGGGATGGACACTTAGGCTCTTCTTTATATGTAAACCCCTGCTTGGTGAAACTGTCCCATCACCAGATAAATGCAAACCCCTGGCTCTTCTCCCAGAGCTCCTTCTGTGATAGATACCAGCCTGGTTTTGAGGCAGGGATCTCCACAGCCGCGAGTGCTGGGTGTTGCACTGCTGGGAAGCAAGACTGGAGCCAGCCCAGCCCAGGCACTGGCAAGGCAGCACCCGCGGGCTGGGCTTGGCTCCTTAAACTCTGCTCACATATCTCTGCAGTCCACAGGGTCAGCTCTACAAAAAATAACTGAAAAGAACTATAATTTGGAAGATACTTCCTCTTCTTCTGAAGACTTTCTAGGATTTTTCAAGCAAATGAACTTAATGTCATGAACTCTTACAAAAGTCTTTAAAAGAAGAGGCTGTTTTAGCTGCACATGTGCTACTCCATCTGCATAGTCACAGGAGGTGCTTCTGGACTGGCAATTCCAAAAAGAAAGTATCTCTCTTCCTGTGTAGGCAAAATCTGTGTCCAACCTGGACGCAAAGTAGACCCTGTTTTTCTGGACTCATTGTGAAGTTTAATATTAAAGCAGGCAGAAATCAGTTTTTTTTAAATACATGATGTGTTTCCTTCTAGTGTATAATTCCTTTTCTTTACCTTCCTTATTTCTCTGTTGTACTTCTGTCAAATATCTGCTGTTTTTTAAATGAATGAAGACACCTCTTGAAAAGAAACCTTTTACTCTGCTCGTGATGCCTTTCACCTGACTGCAGCAGAAAGAGCCAAGAGCCATCTTTTGCGTACCTGCAAGAAATGTCAGGCTGGAGGAAAAGTCTGGCACTTGTAAGCAGGCAGGTATTTGAGGTCTTTATTCATCAAACATGTTGCTGTGCTTTTGAAAATCAGCCCTTTTCCCTCAGACTTGTAGGCTTTACTTTTTAATAGTTTTATGTCAGACACAGATATCAATTCACTTGGGTTTGCCACTTAAATCTGGTCTGAGAATGTTCACCCCTTCTTCACAATCATGGCCATGTTATTTTTGGGAACTGGCAACAATATATTATATTTAAAATGTGTTTTATAAAATGATGCATGCCATTAAATATAATATTACAAGACTGGGCCATTCAAAAGATTATTTGTATGAATTTGGCACAGTGAATGCTGAATGATGGTCGTGATCCAAAGTTTGTGAAGTTTGGCTCCCATTTCCATCACTGACTGTCATGTCTGTTTGAGATTGACTTCTGATCTCCACACAATGCCAAATGAATATAATCATTTACGTTTCAGGTTTTACAAAAGCAGAATTTGAACCAACAAATTATTCCTGTGAAAGGAATCAAGTTTAAATTCATTAGAACTGGAAGCAGCGGTGATGACAGTGGAGTACATTTGGACAGGATGTGTTATTTGTTCTTAGTATGTGATGGTAGGTGTGAAGGGAGTACTGTTAGTGGGGAACACATTGTAGCCCTTCATTTACCCTCCCCTTGAGTAAATTCATCTCAGTTGAAGCAACCTTTATGTAAAAACTATGTTCAGGGTAGAATGGAGTTAAAATTTGAAAGGTGCTTATTAAATACTGAAATAGAGAAATCTAAGTTATAAAATTTGTGACTACTGTCTATGTGGTTCTTTTACAGTGCAGTAGAAAAGGGTAGTTTAGGCACTTCCTCTTGACATGTTAATGATGTAAGGCTCTGGTAGGTCAAAAGAACAATCCCATTTAATTTTTAAGTGATCATAAAATTATCAGTTTCTGGAAAAGGGAGCAGTTATGGTAAAGCAAGATGTTTGCATTGCTTAATCACCTCTGAAAAATGGGTGTGGACTAATGTGTAATTAGTAGTTTTTGAAATGTCTTTTCTCAAAACAACAAACAAGATATCCCATTGTGATAAACTGAAATACAGTATGTACGCAGAAAACCACATTTATACTTTGCAACAAGAGGAGAAACAGAGATTGGTGTTTGAGCTTACCTCTACTTCTTGTTGACCCTAATCATTGTGATTAAAATTTAATGGGAAGTGTGCAGTGCTATCTGTGATAATTAATATGTGAAGAACTCATTTCTCCAGCCTGTCGAAAGATTTAGACCTCAGTTCTAACATCTGGAATTCTGTAAATTTACCAAGAATTACAGCTGTAAGACCCTCCTGACATTATTTAATGTGTTCTTTGAGCTAAACACAAGCATATATAAATGTGTTTGGAGAAAACACTGTTTTCTAGTTAGTAGGGAGTTTTGCTGTTTCTGAAAAAGAAAAGTAACCAACAGGAGAGTAAAAGATGGTATTTTTAACACAGAGTTACTGAGCAGTGTCTTTTGGTTATCTACACAAAACTGTAAGTTTTTCCCCTTCTCATCAGAGCACTTCGGAGTGGGGATGATAATTATTGGAGCTATGGCTTAACACCCAGTGGTTCCAGGCACATATTGCTCATCAGCCTAGCCCTACCCAATTCCTGTGGGATGAACAGAGAGGGTAGAAGTATTATCATCACCTTACAAGGGAATTAGGCTGTTTAATCACTCATTATCGTGCTGGAGATCCTCAGAATGCTTATGGCAGAGTGGAAATTCAGTCTCTTTACTCCCTCAGGCCCAGAGCAGTGCTATCTGCAAAGCACTGTGGTCCGAGAATCAGCACTTTCTAATCGAATTATTATAAATAGAACAAACATTTTATACAGTAAGATTAAAAAGATTCCAATACTCACCAGGCTGATAATGCTAAAAACACGTGCCAGTTTCCAAGTGTGGAGTAGTACCTGATCTACTGGAGACGAAACCCTTCCTTGAAAATCTGTCACTTTAATAAAAAGCTAATCAAAGTGCCCAGTGTGCTGCTGAAAAGGTGTGTATGAGCTACAGAACCAAAGAGCTTGAGTCTTCATTGCCTTATGTCACCACTCACACCTCTAAATGGACTAGGTACAATGACCTGGCAGAGTAAAAATTGGAGGCAATTTATACCTAATGCAGGAAATTTACATTATTTAGAAGAAGCTAACTGTTCAGCTAACAGGGAGCTACTGTTTTTCAGGAATTACTCACATTTCAACATGTTTTTCCTGGAGCAAATAGTTGACCTCTTTTGTGAAGGTAAAGGTTTGGAAAAGACAGGCCTAGAATGACTGGGTTGATTTGAAAGGTGACAGTTTAAATCTTACACATGTTGTTGCATGCTATGTTATTAGGACACCATGAAAACAAAGGAATATATTTACTGTTAGACAACACTGAATGATTTAAGCAACTTATGTGATCAGAATGATTCTATCACTGTATGAACACAATTACTGGGAATTTCGCATTTAGTGTTTCAGTGCATGTGAAATATTTGTTTAAATAGAAGGTGATTGGCATAAAAATACGAATTTGAATAATCACCTTGGATCTATAACATCTTTTTCTAAAGGCGGGTTTTGCTTTCCTGACTCCTGTGAATAGCTTAACAAGTATCTGTGCTCTATCACCATCTGAAAAACAAAAGCCAAACTCCCAGTATGTAAGACTGATGTTTACAATTTTTTTCCAAACCTGTGAATCTAGATCAGTTTGCAATTTTCAGACACTCCACCAGTTTGGAGTGTTTGCATTGGATCCTGAACTTTGGTTTTGATCCAAATTTCATAGCATAAAATCCCTCAGAGATTCACAGTTTCACACATGGAGCGTGCATTTGGAAGTCCCTCCACTGTGGAGCTGGCAGAGCTACTGGGTGGATAGGCTGTGGCAGGAGCTGCCAGCTCTGTACTGGCCCACACAGGAGCTCCCCTCTCACCTGCCAGAGCTCTGGATTGCTGTGACTGGGGGAAATGACACTGCTGCGGTCCTTTTTCTCTCTGCACCCCCAGTCACTACACGTTACAGAGGGTGGAGGGCCGAGAGAAATGTCGGGACTGAATAAGAAACGTGGGGAGTGCTGCTGGCGCAGAGTGGGGGGATGACACTAATTAGTGGGGCTAACTGCCTGCTTGGAGATTTTGTCTTTCACAATTAATGAATGTCTTGAAGACCTAGTTATTTGTGCTAATTTTGGCTTTTAATAGTGCACAGGACATCTCTGTATGGTTACGTATGATTTAGCAGTCTACTTTAGGTGGCTGCTTTTTTTTTTTTAAATCTTGGCCAGCCCATGCTGTCATCCCTACTTGTAAATCATTATCTCAGTGCTCTCAGCCAGGCCAGGCCAGGGTGTGCCTTTGGCACTCTGGTTTCATGGCTTTCAGATGTTATCTGTTTTCACTGCACATTTTGGGGGCTGGATTGTTTATCCAGACATTGCCTGTTTTTCAAAAAAGTAAGAAGTATTTCCTAGGCAACCTTAATAAACGGTAAGAACACATTAGTTTTTTGACAATTGTGATGACTTTAGCTTGTTTACTGTGGTGTTTAGTTTATTGCAAGGGGCTGGCTTAGCTTATTGACAGTGAACTATGTAAATATGAGGATGAGAACAACAAACAACCAGAGGATCACAGAATCGTTATTAGGATTTTTTATTATTATTTAAAGTGATTTTATTGAATAGGTTTATACTACAAAGCTTTTAACACCGAAGAGTAACATTTAGAATGCTATGCTCTTTAGAAAACATGAATTACATAAGCTGACCGTTTCCTAAAGCCTTTCTTATTGCAATTACAAAGAAACATAAAAAATGTATAGATATGTAAACGTATCTATATAAACTTACCTGTATTCTCTGTGCACAAACATATGTAAAAAGGCATGTTGTGTATTATAACTGCCATGCAAGCATTTTTTTCTCTGAAGTACAGTTTTGCATTTTTGTGGTTATCCTTTATTAACAGAAGCTTGGACTACTAGACTTATGAGGGAAACTCTGGTCATAATGACTGATGGCCTTAATTTTCTCCTCTGTAAAGGTCAGGATCACCCTGTCAGATGGTGCAGTCAGCAGTCATTAGATATTGAAGTTATCTAATGCATGATGTCATTGTGTTGAAACACTGCTAAAATCAAAATACTAACAGGGACATATAAATCCTTTTAGAAAAGTACTGAATGAAATATATGTGCTTCCTACAGGTAACCGGGGAGTAAGGCTGTATTTATGAACACATTTAATCAGTAAACTTAATTTTTGGAAGAGTCTGGGAAACAGAGTATGTTGCTGCCATTCCCAGTTTATATTCATTCCACAGGATGTTCTCCTGACCTATCTGCAAACATTTGGGTACGTTTTCTGAAGGAAGAGCTGACACAGCCCAGCTGGAACAGTGCTGTAGCACTGCAGGAATGTAGAGTGCTTTAACTGGTGAAGAACATTCTTATTACCTCCCTGTTATGGCATGTTAACTCTAAAACATAAGCAAACATAAATCTTACGGAGTAGACACTACCCTATAAACCTCTCTTTGAAAGTGCCAGGTACATGTCTTTGTTCATATTTCAACAAACTCTTTACAGGCATCAAGATTCCACGTGCTTTTCAAGAACTGTTATTTCTTTTGCAGTGTTTCAGTCTTAACTTTGTGCACAGGGCTAAAACCATAAGACATTTACTTCAGCATTACGGCAAGTCGACTGCAAACAATGTCTGTTCTGGTTTTATTACATTAAACCAAAAGAAGAGAATCCATACAGGAAAGTGTAGCTATGTGATATAATAACTCTTTATCAATTCACAGAATCAGCAGCATTCTTGGTAATTTGCCTTGTATCTGAGCAAAGTGAGATGGCAGACTATACTTTGTTCTGTTGGTTTTTTTTTTTTAGAGCCAAAACACAGCATTCTTTCACAGAACTTACTTGATTTCTAATTTTCCTATTTATTTCCATAGGCTTGTTTAAAAAAAAAAAAAAAAAAGGCAGCTCTAATTTGGAGTGAAATGGTAGTAGGAGGCAAAACTAGGCTTTTGCTTACCTGGAAGTTATAACTGTAGTGAGCTCCCAGAACTGCATGTGGAGAAGCTGGCAGGACGAGAGTTATCTGACACATCTGGCAGGTCTCACTTTCACTGCAAGCTTGGATAGTTCACAGGACCCAGAATGTAAGAAAGTCACTGAGATGGGAGGAGTAACATTTGTTGCCTTACTGGGTAGATTGTGTACAATGGGTTTCAAACTATGAAATGACGCTTTGCAGGGTGGGAGTCTGCTTCTCTATACCTGGCTACCAGAAGCACCCAAGGAGAGGTTTTCATAGCTGGGGAAAGAATCTTGTCACGTTCTTCTGTGTTTCTTATGCTGTGTCTGAAGCAGGGATGAAACAGGAATGGTAGTGCTGGCTGTAGAATGCTTCAGAAGCTGGAGTCTCGTAGTGGTCAGCCTCTGGATGTTAGGACAACATTGCTCCTGGGCAGGCTGCTCCAGGGCAAAGCAGGACCTGGTGGTGCATTCCCTAAACTTTCATCCGTAGGCATCTTGATTAGGAGGCATTCTGCAACCAGCTTGCTACTTTGTCTCTTGGAAAGGGTGTTCCACCCTTTAGCAGTGATCACATCCCTTCTCTTTCGTTGCCTTTTCTTCTCCTGCTATTTGTGTTTGTCTGCTCATGATGTTGCTGCCTTTGCACCTGTGACCCTTTCTTCACTGAGGGACATCTTACAGGATTTGTCTATCTCTGTGTGTTGTTTTGGTATCTCTCCTGCTTATGTGCTCTGGATAAAGTAAAAGCATAGAATTAGTTTATTTGTTTGTTTTTAAGAGCTATTTGGAAAGATCATTAGCATTGTAGAAAAGCCTACAATAATCAGGAAACGAAGGGGAAGGAAGAACAGCAATTTACAAGCAGATACTTTGCCTGATTCTTTGCATTCTCAATTTAAAAAGCCTCTTATTTTTATTTTACTTTATTATTATAGTACTCTAGTATCCTAAAGCACCATTAAGGTCTGTGACTCTTAAATTACTTTTTGAAATACTAAGCATTTCCTTCTATATTATTGCTGAGAAAAAAGCATAGCTGAATCTCAAAGCCTAATATAGAGTGGTTCAAGTTGAAAATTGGTAGCAAATACCAGTGTCAAGTATTTGCCTCCAGATGTATTAAATTAAGATAAATGAAAATAAAATAGCTTGGAGTGTTATTGCTTGGTGGCAATGTCTTTTCTCTGCTCTAAAGAGGTCACAGAGGTAATATCTGTAAAATAAAGTGAAAAAAGTATTATTTAGCATTTTTCTTCCTGTTTTAAGTATCAGGTGTCTATAGCTTGTATGTAGTGGGGAAACTCATATTAAAAGCAAGAGTTCATCAAAGTACAGTAAGATGTTAGAATAGGAACTCATAGTTAAGAATTTAGGACATCTTTTTGCTCACTGAGTCAGAACAGACAGTCCTGATCCAGAGGTTCAGCAAATCAGAAATTTTTATAGTTTTTTTTTTCTCTCCTTGACCATTTTTTCTAATAACTTTGCTGGAATCTCAATGCTTACAATATTCTAGCCCCAGTATCTCCAAGATTCTTTCTGAGTCTTTCTTATAAATGTTAGGGATTTGTTTGTTTGCTTGATTTTGCTTTGTTTGGCTTTATTTTGGTGGAGTTGTTGTGTTGTTTTGGGTTTTTTTAATTACTTTCCTTTATCACCGAAAGTATGGCTTAGAAGAAAACAATCTGCTTTGAGGGAAGCCCTTAATTCTGTTTAGGCAGAGGGAAAGTGTTATCATGAGAGTTAATTGGCCTTACTTGTGAAAGTTGTAAGTCAGAATTGAAGTGCTGCTGCAGGCAAAACTGAGTTCAGTAGAACAAAATTGGCTGAAACAAATAGCGATAGGATTTTATTTAAAACATTATTTTATTAAAAAAGTGGTGGAATTGGTCAAGAATAAAATAAAAATGGAAAAAGAACTCATCACAAACCCAGAACATTTCTAGAAAGAATAACTGTGTATTCAAACACCCAAATTCTATCAATATGTCATTCTCATGCCTTGAAACACAAAGGTTATATGAACATGAATATTCTGTGTTCCTATTCCATATGACATGACTCCATGGAAAGAAGGTGTGAACCACTATCTGATGTATTTCATGTTTTATCTCTGGGATGCCAGAATTACTGCCCAGAGCTCATGGATTTTTTGAGTTTGTTCATTTTAAATGCTGCTTTATAGAAAATGTGCGAAGTTCCTGAAGTATTTTTAAAAATGTATTCAGCTTACCAGTTTGCAGGCAACCATTTGGATTAGAGATACATTATGCTAGAAATACACATTTAACCCAACGGGGTAAGTGTGCGTGAAGAACTGAGATGGCTCAGTTACCACATCCAAAAGGCAATTCACATGGCAGCTTTTGTCCGAAGATTTTCTCAAGGTGAATAAATGCTTACAAATCCAGCGTTCTGCTCAAATACAGTGGGAGGACATTGAGATGGCAACTGAGGAACAAGGGTGTTTGCAATGTATGAAAGGTTACAGGAAGGGTTTGGAAGATGCTACCTAGAGGGCATCAACACCCTGCCCCTGGAGAGGGCAGGCTCGCTCTTCCAACCCTGTGACTGTGTGAGTAGACAAAAAACCCCAACAGTTTCCAAGAGCC
The DNA here is from genome assembly GCA_013400655.1 of Mystacornis crossleyi. Classification (NCBI taxonomy): domain Eukaryota; kingdom Metazoa; phylum Chordata; class Aves; order Passeriformes; family Timaliidae; genus Mystacornis; species Mystacornis crossleyi. The sequence goes on along the minus strand of VYZQ01059134.1, from coordinate 24,036 downwards.
ATGGGCAGGGCTTGTCTTGTTTTTGAATCTGACTACTGAAACTCTCATTTGGGGAAGGTGAATGTGCAACTTCTGTCACTAACTAACTTGGGCTGGGGTGCTTGAGAGGCCTGGTGAGCTCTGTCACACTGCATGAAGAGTCCCAGCTGGTGGAACATCTGCATGGATAATTTTCTTTTGCAAGTTATAAAAGAGTGTGTTCTGGAAGCTTAAAATGTAGCAGAGCGAATTGGCTCATGTTGTTTTGTTGAAGAAGGAATGGAAATGATAGGACCCAGTGAGAAGTACCTGATGTAGCTGTGGAAAGGTGGGAAAAGCTAAGTTGCAATGAGCTTGCCAAGGTGCATGCACAGGCCTTGTTTTAGGAGAAAGACTGAAAGGAAAAGAAGAGAGGAACTTGGTGGGGGCTTATTCCAGTGGTGAAAATGAGAGGAAATAGAAATTAGTCATAACTAGGATTCATTAAAGAGAGTAACTGTTGTCAGCTGCAGAAAAATGGAAGGACGACTTCAGGGTTAAATTCCCGGGCTCATGAGAGGCTTGAATGGGCAGAACTCCAGCTGGATGATTAGGAGCTACAGCTGCAGAACTTGGGTGATAGAGAGAAGCAATGACTTTGAGGTTAAGTAGTTGAAAAGAAATAGGCTTTAAAGGAGGTGAGGATGAAATGCCTGTTCAAGAGTGGGCAAATAAGTAAGTTAAAAAGGTAGGTTGCTGATGGAAATATAAACATGCATCTGACTTTGAAGAATTTTGATACTGCTTGTAGGATGTGTGAAAAACCATTCCCTCAGCAAGGCATACAGTCATTAAATTTTGTGGCTGACCTGCAGGAATGTAATGAAACTCTTTCCTTAAATACAGTCAATACAAGAGAAACACTCAGATGGTGCACAAGCACTGGGAGAAAAAAAAATGGGTGTGGTGATCCAGCTAAGAAATGTGGAAATTAATGAAATCTATTGTGGTCATTACAGTAGTTGTTTTTAGAAGTAATTGCTGTAAAATTTTTATGTGCCTGGAAACATAAAATGTAGCTAGTGATTAAGAATATAAATTGCAGTTGTATTTCCAAAAAGTAGCATAAAAAGAATGTCAATAGCCAGTTTTCTCTGGTGGTTCATAAACTGATGTACATTTGAAAGATGGTGATGTCAGGAAAAGAACTGGTAACTTCTCAGGAGCCCTAAGAATGCAGTAGGTAGGTGGTAGGAAGATGCATTTTCTATCAGCCTTTTTAGATAGCTTGTACTCTACCTGTGTAGTGTTAGTCAGGTGAATGAGGTCTTAGGATGTGGGAATGTAGGAAGTACAATTTGCTATCTAGTCCAGACCCTGCTATCAGAGGCAGTAGGGCTGTATGTTTCTTACACAAACTAATTGTACTCATTTGTCAGGGCCTGGAGTTGCCATACTGATGATTTGTGTTGTAAAATGCTTTCATAAAATGGTTTGGTCTGGAAGGAACCTTAAAGATCACCTAGTTCCACCCCCTTGCCATGGGCAGGGACACCTTTCACTAGACCAGGTTGCTCAGACCTCCCATGAAACCTGGCCTCGAGTACATCCAGGGATGGGGAATCCACAGCTTCTCTGGGCAACCTGTTCTAATGCTTTACACAGTAGCATTCTCCCCTACAGAAATACCAACTCCTGGTTAGTGTTCAGAGTTTAGAAGAGGGGCCTTGGTCAGTGTTTGTAGGTTTGTACTCTCTGTTTGAATTTAGGAGCTGTATGAAGTTACAACGACTGCTGTGCTTTCTCTGTGCTGAAGTTGCTTGCTGCCAGCTTGGAACAAAATATAAGCATTGCAGCTACGGCAGTGTTACTATTCTTTCAATTGCTGTCCTATTCTGCTTCCCAGAATTTATCAACAATTTGGACAGGTCCAGGAATTGTCTCCTCCCCACTCCTTCGCCCCCCTCCATTTTTAAGCTTCTCACTTGTTTTAGAGCCTGCTTTTCTCTGTGTGGTAATGGAGTCATCCACATTCAGGTGGGTGTGAGAGCATGGATCACAATGTTCAGCTGGTCTGGGGTTTGCAGGATCTCTTATGTGCTACAGATTCTAAAGTAAACCAGAGCTGATACATTACACTTTGTTTCCAAGCAAGTCTGCTATAGTGATTACTGGAAAGCCCTGAACAAGTCAGGGTTTGGTCAACAGAAATTTTTCCAAAACATTTACAATGTGAGGTTTGCTATAAGCCAGAAACTACTGCAACCAGTGCTTCCTTTCATTTTGGACAAATCTAAACACACTTGTTTTGCTCACTGACATTTACACCATCAAGTTTATCTTCCTTGTATTCAATGACATTGATAATTGTCATGTAATCACCCATGCTTTGCTTGCTTGCCTCCCTGTTTCCTCTCATATACACATGGAATGAAATGTGTCTTCTGGTCTTCAGACTGTTTTCTTTTTATTCACTTTATAAAAAAACCCAAACCCCAAATACCCAAAAGCTTAATATTTCTATTAATTAAAATTCTCTAGTTAATCTGCACATAAACTTGAGCTTGGTTTTATCCCTAGATGACATGGTTATGATACTGGTCCTGAAGCCTTTGTGAGTTCTCTTTTTTAAATTTGTACATGAGAACTTGGGAACTGCTGGCCCAAGACAGCCAAGGTGCATATTTTGTGTGAGGTCTTATCCACTGACATTAACAAAGAAGTTTCCTTTAGCTTTGAGTTACATAAATCCTTCTGTCCTGAAAGGTAACATAAACAGTTACAATGGATACAGCAATGGCTCAGAGCAATCACGTAAACTAACGTGGGAAGGGATGTCAGCAGTGTGATTAGCTGCTGGGATCTGTGTTATCAGCCATTATTTCAGCAATGGTAAGTGGCAGATTAAATTCTCAGTGGAATTTTCCTTCTTTCAGGCAGCCCTTGCAGCACGTTTGTCCCCTCTCTAAATTTCAATGAATATGTCACAGTTCTGAGCAACAAAACTGTGATCTTTTGTCAAATTTTATGCTATGTAATGTTTCTATTAGAAAGGAGTATGGAAAGTAATTGGTACAAGAATTCCCCTCCCATTCTTCCTGAAGAAATCTACAATCAGTGATAAAAACTCTTTTCCTACTCTGACTTTGTCTGTACCTAAGATATTGGAGTACTTTACAGATGTTAATTAGGCTTTACAACAGGTTGGAAAGCAGGAAAAAAATTGTTAGATTCTCTTCAAAAACATATCACGTTCTGAGTGGAAAAACAATATCTGTTTTAATGCTGATTGTGATGCTATGAAATGATCTGAAGGAGGAAATCACACATATAGTGACAGCCAAAATGTTTGAGAAAATTAGGAAGGAAAGCAGTAATTAATTGGAAAAAAATTACTTGGAGCCTGAAGCTAACAAACGTAAGTTTCAGAGAAAGTACCACGAATTTCATAATGATTATATGCAGAACTACCCTTCAAAAATTTTCCTTGTACCAGCAACAATTTTGATATGTTAACAAATTGTTTTATAAATTGAGTCTGAGATGTAATTATAAACATGGTATCTGACAACAGCAACCTAATGTTGCCTTGTAGCACTTTTGAAAGCAAACAACTGCCACATTCAAAAAATAGGAGCAAGATTAATATATGCTGTTCCCACAAAGTCAAGTGTTCTGTTGGCTCAAGGCAAAATCCTTCTTTTCTGTCATTGTGCAGTGTGCTGGTGGCTGATTGGGAGGTGCAGGAGCTGAGGGTTAAATGTTATACATTGCACACTTTAATGCTAATCCTAAAAGAAGCAATCGATGCACCATCTGCTTTCACCTCAGCATCTGTTTCCTGTCTTTGGGGCTGCAGCCGAGGTGGTGAGAGTATGGAAAGGTGCAGTGGCTCACACCTCCCGTGCAGCACAGAGTGCACTCCCCCAGCTGGGGCCCCAGGTCACTCATAGCCTGTTCTACACTCTGCCAGTGATGGATTTATTTTAGTTTCTGGCAGCTGTGGGACAGGTCTCCAGTGTTCAAAACCAATATTAGCTGATTTTTTCCTTTCATTTTTAATACATTGAGATAGATTAAAATGTTGTTATTACCTTCTCTGCAAATTAAATTTTATTTACAGAAGGTCCTAATCCTTGCTGGAAGCTTTCTGACATAACACTATTGGTTGAATGTTAATGGTACTTAAAATCCATGCAATTAATATATTTATGGACTTAGAATGATAGATATTGTCCATAAAGTCTGAAATTGTGAGAGGGTTATATACACTTAGTCAGTGCTTAACTGCATACATTTTAATAAGATTTTAAATGTCTAATTTGTGTTTTTATTTCAAATAGCAATAACATAACAATTGTGTACAAAGGGGATTTATAAACTTTAAAAAAAGCCCAACCCACATAAATTCCAAGATGTGCTCTAATGCTTATTATCCTAATTACAGTGGTCCCTTTTGAGGCAAGCTTTGGTGTAAAATAATTAATTTTGATGCCTGCAGCCTAACATGTGTAAGTTGCTTCTGCCAGTTGTCTTATTGTAGAGCCCACAAGGGTGGAAACTGATACTTAAGTATATTTTGTTATTCTAATCAGTCTTTTCATGGATTTAT
>VYZQ01059133.1:111435-145056 GCA_013400655.1 Mystacornis crossleyi | reverse complement strand
ATAAGTAAATAAATAAATAAAAGGCAATAGAAAATAGATTAAGATAGAAACATTAATAAAGACTAACAGTCTTTGAGTGAATCAGCAGCTTGGCCTGGCAATAGAGGTGCTGAGGGTGCCAACCTAAGGTAAAAAGTGTCCTTGGAAGCACGATGTCCCCAGGGAGTGCCCACCGGGTGCTGTGTGTGCAGGGGGCCTGTTACTCACATCGCTGGAGTTGTGCTCTCCTGGTCAGGACCGGAGCCTCCATCGCTGCTCCAAGGCCGGCATGTGAAACCAGACGGGAATTATTTGTGACTGCAACGCTGAGGCAACAAAAGCATCACGGAAAAGTGTTGTCCTTGTCCTTGAAGCAACTGTAAACACATCTACGAACACAACAGACCAGGCATTGTATGGTGGTGTTTGAAGCTGTAAAAGAGAATGCAACAGTTAATTTTCTGCATTAGTTGGGCTTTTTCTCACCATCAGTTTCTACTAAATAAATCCCTAACATTTTTCAAGGGCATAACTTGCAACAAGACAGCAATAACCATTACATATTGTTTTCAGTAAGATGCCATTTTCCTTTCCGGCAGGCAGCAATGGGCTTTTAATGGGTAACATTTGTTTCATAAAACTCCCAGATGCTGCCTTGACAATTGGAAGGAAGAGAAGAGAAGAAAACAAACCCAAAGCAAGGGCAGAAAATACAAAGAGCAAATGAAAGATTCAGTTTCCATTGCAATGAATTATCCTGTGTCCCAGGCTGATGTAGATTTTTGCTGGATCAGACATCTCTGGTGAACCTGTGCTGCAGAGCTCCACTGAGATCCTGGCTCTCCCACCTGGTGCAGCCCCTCAGCCATTCTGAGCCACAAAGGGAAATACTGGGAGGGAGTTACCATGCAAAGTGGAGCCAGTCAAGTAAAACCAAAAATTACAGGGGATAAGCTTTCCAGACTATATTTAAAAAAACACACAGAAAGAAATACAGAGGACAAATATATGGCACCAATTTCATTCCAGAAGATGAAGTGCACTGTGAAGGAGCAGTAGTCGAACCTGAAGAATGGGAAAACCAACTTTTGTGAAGAGCCAGGACAGTAGCCATGGCCATTGCTTTTCCACGACTATTTTTTGAGCCCTTCAGCGTATCTGGGGAGTGGCAAGAGGCACTTCTTTCCCTGAACAGACCCAAACCGCGAGACTTTGAAGAGTCTGTCGGCACTGCCTCCCGGCTCGTGCCGGGGAGCTAAAGACAGGCAACTGAGTGCCTTGGTCGAAGTGGCCGGACAAAATCCAGGAGCTCCACGTTTTCTGTGTTACAAAGGAAAACTGGAATTGCCACCACGTATTTTTGAAGCAATCCTGCTTACCTACAGTGGTCCTGTTCCCCAGGCTCAGGGGGAGTCAAGCCACAGGAGATGGATTTGTTTGCACAGCCCTAGGTCAGGTTCAGCCAGCCCTGTCCCCTCCACCTCAGCTTCCCACATTTAGTCCAAACAGACTGGAGAGGGAACATTTCCTCACTCGCTGCTTCTCTGCTCTTGTTTCTTCTTTTGTGCAGAAGCAGGAATTTCCAGAGCACAGCTAAAAGGGTCATGTCTAGCACATGTGCACACCTTTGTTTTGGACGGTAAAATCTCTGCACGTGGTGTGAGGTGCCTGAGTGTTACACAAAGCAAGTTCATGAATTTTCCCTCATCTAATCCCACTGTCTTTACTCTGAATGACTGTCTGTGCAATCAAGGATTTACTCATCACAGCAGGTCTAAGAAATACTGCACCAAAAAATACTCTGTTCTAAATTTGGGTACTCTACAAAAATTCACAAGTTCAATTTGTTTAATGATGTGATACCAGCACATTATAATTTTCATTTAAAACCTGTATCCTCTCATTATGTCCGCAGGTCTTTCACATGGCTGTCACCCAGAAACAAGGCAATGCAAGCTGGTGTACACAGACAGCGAGACGCTGCACCCTGACCTTGGTGCACAGGGATTTTTTTCACTTGTCACACAAACATTTTACTGGCACTAAAGTAACTGGAGTGGAAAGGGAGCAGCTCCCAACTGACAGAGCAGCCATGCTTCCTCAGATCAGCCTATAACTTGGGATAAAAAAATTGCAAAAGCAAAAGGAGACTTCTTTTTCTTAAAGCAGAAATGCCCACTAATACCCACGTTCTACCTCATGGAAGTCTGAAGAATTTTTAAGGCGTCATGTGATGAGGATGGGACAGGGGAATATCAGCCAGAGTCACTGGTGGCCTCTGAGGGCTTGCTGCTGGATTAGCCTGCAAGATTCCCAGTAGTTTAAATGGAGGCAAGATTTAAAGCAGATCACACCTCCCTGAGCAATACAAGAGATTGCAGTACAGGACAAGAACAGGTTCAGTGTACGGACAATGGACGTTCCCACACGGGCACAGTCCCTCCGCTGCCACGGCCGGGCCCTGCTGCCTCCTCGGACACTGATTTCCTGAGGCTTTGCCTGGTGCTGTTTTAATTCTTCACACTGTGGGGCTCCATCACTCATTCACCCTGGGAGATCATTCCACAGTTTAGCAGACATTACTATGGCTGTTTTACCCTGACATTCATCCAAAATTCTATTTTTCCTAATTTAATTCCATTCTCTACAAATCTTTTTTTTTCCCTCCATGGTTCTAAGGCATTCCTTTCTTACTCCAGATAAAGTCAAGCTACTAGCAACTAGAAATCAGTCTTACTCCTTAGCTGCAGAGATGTAACCTCGAGCAGGTACAGGTAGGTAATTATGGACTGTACTTAGGGGTCCGTTAAAACTTTCTGCCTGATTTCCCGTCCCTGCAGGGATGGTAATTGGTGTTCCACATGGAAGTATCCCAGCCCCTGCAGCAGCGAGCAGGGCAGCACTGAGAGGTTCCAAGAGCAGCCCTGTGCAGCCCCCCAGGCTGGGAGAGGACAGGGAAGCGCATTCCAGCTCTGCAGAACGCCGGAGACCGAAACAGAGCCATGAAATTCACTGCCAGAGGCACCACGGTCAGATGAGCTTCTCCCCAGGCTGTGGTACCCCACTGCAGAAACAGGGAAACATGACTTTTGGAAGTTAAATCCACAAGGAGAGGAAGGAATGGGTTATGTTCTGATTGCACACTGGCTTAAATCGGGAGCTGCTCTAATAATCCTGTGGAATGGGATGGGTCTGAGTGCCAGCTGAAGTGAAAGGCAGCTCAGGCTGAGGCCATGTGTGTCCCAGGTTTGCTTTTACTTTCTGAATTATTTTTCCTTAATATAAATATCACCCACAACAGGTACTAACAGAAGACTCCAGGAGCCTTTCGCAGCTGCTTTGGGCTTCAACCCCCAAAGCTTGCCTCTCATAATTCAGTTTTAGCTTCAGGCGCTTTAAAGTTAATAGACTCATTTGAGCAAAGGGCTTATTGGAAATCCATGTTGGAAAATAGCGAGCGTAAGTGTGCTGGTGCCAAGCTATAAACACATTTATACAGTGCAGTAAATCAGTGCTGCTGCCTCTCCTTGGAGGGGCCGGGCCAATTAAGCCCAATGTACAGGATATGAGGATGGAACCCGTTCAGCTGCAGGCAGGTAGCAAAGACTGCAGCCACACCACCCTGCTGGGCCTCGTTTTGCCACTGCCCTGCCTGGTCAAATTTGATACCATTTGCTTTTGGCTTGTCACTCACTGACTGCTGAAAAAGAACAGGGATTTGGAAAGGCACTGCCAGCATCGTGTGGGCGTGGCACAAGGACACACAAACGGACGAGGCAGGAAAGGTGATGCCTGTGGACATCTAGTGGTACAAGGTCCACAAATGCACTTGGGCTCTGTAACGCAGTAGTGGTGCTGGGCTCACGCTCAGAATTCCTGCATAGGTAGAGGTCATACGATCTGACCGAGGACTTTTTACAAACAAGAAAATGTTATTTGTTATCAGACAATTTCATTCGACTACCTTAATTACCTCCCTGCCTCTTAAGTGTTATCTAAAATACAAGGTACAAAAATAGGATGGGATGTTACAGAGAGCTGGTTAGCTTTCAGTGCATCAAGTCCCTGAAAATTATTTATATTTTCTGTTTCCGTAAAACCTGTCATCAATTATTAAAAGTAAAGTTACCATTCTCTGAATAGGTGTTCAGATCACAGAAGCTGTAGTTGGAAGCTGACAGCTGGCAGAGCTGTCTTGTAAAAACTCTTAAAATGCACTAGAATGCACACAAAAAAAGTAGTTTTTTAAATGAGACAGAAGAGGAAGAAAAAGAGCCCTGTGTCCCATTTAAAAGGAGACTTGGAGAGAATTAAAAGGGGGGATTTCAAACATTCTTTTAAAGGTTTTGTTTTCCTTTTCAGATCCAAAAAAGTCAAGCACACTCGTTGCTGCCCCGGTCCCTAATTCAAGATGGTCCCGTGCTACTCTGCCAATACCTAAAGCAGGAGGAAGAGATTTCCAAATAAAGTGCCAAAAGCAACTGCCAGGTCACCAGCAGTGCCTGCCCAGGTCCTAACCCATGGCACTAATTATCCATCTGCCTCATCAGCTGCCTGAACAGATTCTCCATCCTACAGCTGGGCACAGGAACAGGCTGCCTCTCCTCTTCTCACACATCTTACTGTGGGTAGGTTTTGTTGGAATGATTTTTAAACTTTGTTCTAGCTATTCTGTTTGCACCTTCACTCCTTTCATTACTCGTTTCGCTGCTCATTTACTCACTGGAACAAAAACTGTTTGAGATGAGCACTAAAGAAGCGAATACCTGTGAACAGAAACCAAACTCATCCCCACGTGAGGCTGGCAACTCACTGCACCACCATAAAACAGAGTTATTCACCTTTAAGTCTTGGCTTTTGAAAGCAAGGGGAAACTCACATAAGCACAAAGCCCATAACACGAAACTGAAAATCCAAAAATATCTCACCCTAGCAGGGCAATGCACTCACTGTGGAGAGGAACAGCCCACACCCCTGGAGCAGCATTTATAAGCAGCTCTTTACGTGGCAGTCCTTTGCACAGGAAATGCTGTCACCTGAAGAAATAAAGGAGATATCTTGGCATGGGCCAGGGCAGCTTTTCTTTCTCACTTTTATCAGTATCATCCCGGGGAGGAAAAGGGGAGCCACAAAGAGGCAGGGAGAGCAGTGGCCTCTGACTGCAACTTCCCTCTTGCAGCACCCCGGCCACGGGCTGCTGCTGCCTAGGTTCATCCTTTAATTCATCACCACATTCATCAAGGCAAGGGGGTGTTTTCCACCTTCACAGGTTCTTCACAGCATGAATTAGTGAGCTGGCTCTGCCCTAAGGTAAAGTACATCCCAGCTGCCATCCTCTCTCCACCAAAGCCATCATTAACTGCAGAGCACGGAGTGAAGGGTAAAAATCTCTGCTGAGATCTAGCAAATGGTTGTGCCTGGCTGTCCGTGGGGCTGTTCCCCTCAGCATGGCACTGACTGTGCAATGCATTTTCTTTCACACACAGTACTCTCGCTTTCTTAATATCTCAACTGCTTCTTCCAGTACATTAGTCCCATTTGCTTCTACAGCTACATCCCTAACCAGCCTAATCTGTCCTCTTCATCATCTTGAGGAAATTCTGAAAGGCAACTCAGAAACTTCTCTGAGTTTTCCAAGTGTTTCCCTATTCCAGTGTCTGTTATACTGAGCTTGGAGCATCATCATGTCTACAAGATATGAGGGATTTCTTTCACTGCACATCCTTTATAAAGTCCAAAGGCTTCACTCAAACACCAGACTGGTGTGGCTGCACACTTGCTTTTTCACATTCACATTAAACAGGCTTGAAACAGCTGACTTATTTGTGGCACATGATGTTGCATGATATGGAAATTAAATATCAGGACTGTATTTCACCCCCAAGTCCCAAGGGTTTAATAAAGGAGTCAGTTTGCTGATTATTTTCCTGCGATATAAACTTATAAAAGTACATTAGTTCCTCATCAATTTGCAGTTTATCTCTACATTTTCCCTGATGGTCTTCCCAACAGCATCGTGGGGAGGAGTGAAAGGGCCACAGGGATTCCAGAACAAATCCTGTGCAGAACAATTTACAATACGTACATTTGTTTACTTCTGCCATAATTGCTACATCTGCTTTCCTGACACTAATTAATTAGGCCTTGTTTAATTAATTGTGTTCTCTGAGGAAGGTGGTGTTGACATTTCACAGCTGGTACTTGAGAGGGGAGCTGTGCAAGGCAGAGTTCCTGACAGCATCCCTGGTTTGAAGTCCTGCAGCTCCCCATACCCTGCCAGTGCCCGTGGCCCACGCAGCTGCAAGGAGCCCGCTGGATCTGAGCCTTCAGCCCTCCTGGAACTGCCAAAAAAGCTTCAAGTGGAGAACTAACAGTCCAAAATCTGACTTGAGTCTAAATAAACCCCAAACCCAGAAACACAGATGTAGATAGCATACCCTGAGTTTCCTCCCAGTGAGGCCTCCTCCTCTATTTATTTACTTATTTAGATTTATCTCAACTTCCTTGGGTCAAACTTGGATGCGACAGGACAGATCTTGTTCCTGGAGCACATAAATATCAGCCCCACAGGTCTGCCCTGCACATCATTCCTGTGTGTGACTGCACGTCTTGTTTTACACAGACGGGCACACGTGCATACAAATGCTCCTGTAATTCATCCCAGAGTTGCCGAACTGTTTATACAGGCAACTTTCCATCTATTCCTAACACTCCACATGCTACAGAGGTGTTTTCTCTTGTTCCCAAAATATTATTCTTCATTAACCAAATTTCGGTAAAACAGCTATACCTTTGAGAGCTGGAGATTCTTAATCTCCTAACAGGCTCTTTGAGGTCAGGGGAAGAAGAAAGTCTAATATTTTCCACAGTGCTATGCAGCCTACTAATTTCTTGTCGAACTGGCATGTGTTCACCATCCCTCATTGATACTCTGGCTGGACTTTGGCAAGGAAACCTTTGCCAACAACCACTTTACAAGCAAAACCCGCACATTTCTCCCTGAGAGCTGTTTTCTAAGAACACTTCCTTTAAGGAGAATTCTTTTCACAAAGTTTTGTGGCTGAGCGAGGTGTCCTGCTCCCAGCCTGGCTGCGCCGATTTCAGCACCATCACACCAGAAACAAATGGGATTGTTTTTGGTGGCACGATGTCACATGCATTGACCATATCCCTGGCAACAGCGAGCTTGCCCTGTGGCTGTTTGGGAAGAAAGAAATGGAGTGAATCAAAATAAGCCACGGTCGCTGCAAAAAGGGAGGGGGGGAAAGAAAAGAAAGGAAGAAAGGAACAGCCACGGAGTGGGGTCTGGGAAGATTAGGTGCTGGTTTGAAAACACCGAGGCAATGGACTGAAACCCAAAAGATTACTTATCTACTTTCTAGCTACCCCAATAATCATTCTCTGCTAATTACCTTCCCTTTTGTGCCGTGGGTGCCATTAGCAGTGTCACAGCAATGCCCACGACAGCCCAAGGGTGCACAATGCATGTGCTGGGGGACGTGCCATGGCATCAGCCACCAGGCACATTTCAGGAAGGAGTTTCAATGCCCGAGTTTATTTTGTGTTGCTTGCAAACATCTGAGCTCTTGGATTCGTCAAAAAGGAAAAAAAAAAACAAAACAGCACTGCATGTCATTCTCTTTAGGGCTCCACATAAAAATCCTACCAGTGCTTTACAGACAGCAGTATGGTAGTCTTCCCAGCTTCAAATGCTTTCCTGTTCCTGCTACTCATCCAGATGGAAAGGTTCTGCAAACAAAAGCAGTTCAGTGAAGGCATGTGTGAGTTTGCTTCCAGACACTTCAGACTGCAGATATTTGTCTTACGCTTTGCTGTTGGCAAATCTGCCACTGAAGGCCATAACTCCAGGTTTATCAGAAATGCAGAAAAACCCTCTCTTTCTGTTCCTTTTCACTTTGTCTTTTCTGCAAAGCAAGTTATCACCAAACACCCGTCAACACTTGATTGCTGTAATGCAAGTGATTACAAGAAATAAGAAATATTTGGTTTTTCTGAAACTTTTCTGTCTCGGTCTGTATCCAGGGTGCTGCTTCCACTTGAAATTGTTTTTCACCGCTGTTATCTGAAGCCCACGGCTTATAACAGAAAGAGCTGATTATGTAAAACCAAAATGGCAGGGGGCTGTCAAAGCCAAATACCCTGAGCACAGAGGCAGCTGGCGGGCAGAGCAGCAGGAATGCCTCGGGAGCGGAGGGGAAACACGTGCTTGTGAGTGGAGCCTGGGCAGCTCCTCCTCACATCCTTGTGGACAGCAGTGGGGCGGCCTCTGCACTCGAGTTTCACAAGGGCTTTTGCTGGCTTCCACATCAGAAGGGGCACACAAGGTAGGGAGCACTGGCATCCTTAACTTTGGAATCACTGCAGCATCTTAATCTGATGTTTTGTTGGGTGATTTTGCAGCACTCCTCCCCCATTTTACCATAAGCAGCCTAAAAATGTGCAAAACAGCTCCCTCTTGCAGGGTAAGGTTTGAATTTTAATTTTTAACTCATCACTAACAGAAACTATCATTTCAGAAAGGCTACCGTTACTCTTAAATTAGGAACTCGAAAGTCAGTTTTACGTAGAGGAGTTTGGTTTTTAGCAGAGCTTATTACTAGAACGACGGCACGGCTTTGATAAAATTGAAACCCGTGCAAAACTACAAATCAGTTTTTAACTTGCAAAGTTGGCATGCAGTCAGCTGCCTTTGTTTTCCTCTATTTTTTTTCCAGAGCTCTCGGCAACTTCTACTTTAGCTGTGCAAGTTAAGAGTAGTGGTATCTGTAGGATTACTGCCAAAAAAAAAATCACTTTAGACCCTCGCTACAGAGAAGCCTCCCCATCAAAGGGAGCTGGAGAGATCTTTTCCCCTTGCGTAAAGCAAATGACATGAAAAAAGCTGAGAAATTCTGTTCAAAGCCAACATCATACCCTGGGACAAGATCAAGACTCTGGAAGGTTTCTATGTCTTGGAAAGCTGGGTTCATAGGAAGGGTGCTAAACTCACTTTTAATCTAAAGAAGAAATCTCTTAAAAAAGAAGACTGAATGAGTTTAGGTAAGTACATTTCCTTCAGGCTCTCTTCAGGAGCCTGGATGCCCCCCTCATGAAACCTACAGATGCTCCTACCTTCTGCTTGTCTCTGGAAGCTTCAGCTCTGAATTATGAACATGGTAGTGAACATCAGTGAAAGAAAAACAATTAAGCAATTAAGGACTTGACTGGGAACCAGGCAGAAGTTCAGGCAAAGCATCTCCCTGGTTATCTCCCACTGCTGCCCAACCCGAGGGCCCTGCCTGGGGTGAGGTGCAGAGGAGGGGCAGCAGACAGGAAATCCTCTCTTCCTGCCTCAGCACCGTGTTCTACCTCTGCAGACATCGCTGGTATTCCCTGGCAGCACCTCACAGTGAGCTCACCTCCAGTTTGCACTGACATGCTGTGAACACCAGCCCATGTCCCAGAGCACCTACTCACCAGCTGGGCAGGACAGAGGTTTTCTTTACTCTCTGTCCCACCAACCCTTGTGTTTATAGGTAGCCTTAGGTACACTTAAATTTATATTCCTACTATGCTTGCACATAATATTTATGCAGGAATAGTGGGAATTAACCAAAAATCCCACAAACCAACCAACCAACCAACCACCCAACCAACCCCAGGCTATGCAAATTGATCCTCCTCTCCCTCACTGGCAGTTCGGAGGAGTCCTGACAGTGTCACACAGGTGGCACCTGAGCTACCATTCCCAAATTTCCACAGAAACAGATCGGGCTTTGCTTCACCTCCAGTATGGCTGAGTCGGGCTCCTGTTGAGCAGAAAATACGCGAGATTTTGCTTCTTGCAAACAGCTCCTTGCTGTTAGGAACTGTTTGTGACGTGCCCAGCCCTAGAGGAGTGCCAGGCCCGATGGATATTGTTTAACAAAGCATTTGGCTTTCCTCTGATGAACAGGAGAGGTCAGAGGGCAGGGACCTATGCTGAAAGCTAATTGCTCAAGTTATTTGTCTGGCTTGTGTTAGGTGCTGGGATCCTGCTATACAAGTCAGAAGCGCAGAGTGCCCTAAGTGCAATATTGTGATTTAAATGCTACTAACACAAGAGAGAAACAATTCACTGATCATCTCGTTAGAGGCTTAGCCATTTACATCTGGACAGCTTTTCCTCTTTGATCCTGTAAGAAAAATGAATGGAAGTTTAGGACACGTTTAATTGCTTTGTAAAGGCTTGGATCCAAGCAAAACACACTTATAACCTGGGAAATAATAATGAGAGGTTGTAAACTTATTCAATACCTCTGACCAGTTGTAGGTACCAAAGCAGAGAATTCCAGTGTTAAAGAATTCAAGAGTGCTGACTCCTGGTTTCCATTTGACTCCCATTACAAACCTCATCTGTATGCTACTAAACAAAACAATACCCTTCTCCCTGTGGACACATGCACGAGCTATATTGTCATTGTTCGGTTTTATTTTTTGCCCCTCATAGTCTACAAAAACCTGCAAGCACTGTAGCCTGAAAATTTCGTGACTAGAGAAATCTCTGCTCCCATCTATCGGTGAGCAAGAGAAGAATGCTCATAAAACCAGTAAATCTGTTTGGTTGTTTAACCCAGGTTCCTGGAGGGACAGACAATCCAGGGATAGGGGCTCTCTGGTACCATCTGCTTGTTAATAAATGTAGTGGCTCTTCTCTTCTTTCACCCCTCATTCTTCCCGTGGCACTTTTGGGGAGATGTCATAGTTACATTTCAATGAGCACAAAGTCCTGCCAGTCTTCTCAGTATCCTATATGGGCATGGCTTCTCTGTTAGTTCTTGCAAAAGATTTAACGAGTAGACATGATGGGGAAACAGATCCACGATGGAGCTGAAGAAGGGAAAGGTTTTCTTAACACAAACCATGGTAACAGCAGCAGAAGTGAGACATCTTGGAGGTTGGACTAGATGGTCTTTTGTTACGGGGTGACTGTATGCTGTTATATCCCCATCACCGGTCTATGCCCAGATAGACATCAAGATCCCTTCCAACCCAAACCATTCTGTGATATTCACGGACAATTCTTACTCAATCACTAAATAATTAATTTGATTTCAGATAGGGTTTTTGGAAGGAAATGTCAAAAGCAACAGAATATACATTTATTGAACATTTATTGAACACAGCCTTATTGCTAGCAGGAGTTGAGTTCTGGGTATTCACTGATTAGGAGTGGTGGCAAGATTCCAACTAGGTGGAGGAGAAAGTAGTCAAAAGGAAGTAAATTACTGGATTCATATGGAAGGGCTGAATTCTGAGCTCAGCACCTTCTTTGTTGGAATTTTCTCAGCATCCAAATCTTAAGCGAAGCCTCATTGCCATTGTTGGGAGCAACATTCAGTTCTTGCCACGCTCTCATCGGTGGTCATTGCTATTCCCTGATCATTAGGAAGAGGAACAAGCACAGTAAAGGAATGCGAAAGAGGGCTGGAGGGAAAAGATGCTGCTGAATAAATCCATACGGGGGTGAACACAGCGCTGAGACAGAGAATCATTCAGCAGAAATGTTTATCACTACGAACTGGCATGTTGCAGTTGAACGGGGGGTTTCTAAAGAGAGCTGCACCCACAGACAGCTGACTGATGAGTGCACAGGATAAAAGACTGTTCAGGAGTTCATCCACTGAAAGGCTCTTTACAGGCTCCACTTTCTCACGGTCCCCCTCTGGAAGGAGTTACTGTGCTTGTAAGAGTTCCACAGCCCATGCCCGTCCTCCCATTGTTTCAAGTTAAGGGAACATCAGCTGGTTTTGCTATTGTGGGCAGGGGCCACGATGGAGGGCTAATTGCTTCTGTTCAGCTAAATGTCTGTTTTATGGGGCCAGGCTCTTGCAGGCACCCAGCTGGACAATGGGACAGCGGCCTGAGCCTGTGATCTCCCTCAGACAGTGGGCATTTAGGCCACTTCTGAGGGAGCTGGCAAGAAAACTCCTTGTTTCTTTTTCCATGCAACAAATAAAACCCCCAAAAGATAATTAGGTAAATCAGGGTGGATAATGATTATCCATGGTTTGGGAGGAATTTCTTTCTGACAAAGACTCCTCTGCATCTGTAGTACAAACTGATTTTACAGGAAGCTTGCTACCAGCCAGAGGAAGCAAGATTCCCAGAGGAAATCTGTAAGGTGTGAAGGATTTCTTAATGCTAGATGCACACAAGGATACATTGAAGTTATTCCTAGGAAGCCACATTACATCCTCGCTAAAGAAAACGTGAACGTTTCTACCCCTTGGTAAGATCAAGGTACAGAAACACATATTCCTTAAAGAATGCCTTTCTTTGGGAGTGTAGGGTTTTGTTTTGAGGCTAGTGCCAGGTTCTGTAAGAGGCACGTGTCTGAGCCTGCTAGAATCATGCTTTATTGCCTCTGTGGCAAAAAACTGAATCCTAATAAATTTTAACCAGCCAGTTGATTGTGCAGCACCAAGATACAGAGTTTATCCCAGCTGCTCTTACTTTCTTGGATGCTCAGATGGCTGAACACCACAGGCAGCATTTCAGGGATGTCGAGGGGCAGAGATAAAATAGCATGCTTCTTAATCCTGACCTATTTTAATGATGAAAATTAAAGCAGCCCTTTGGATATTCACTGGTATCCTGTAGTAGGTTTTTCACAGAAAGTCAACCTAAGCAGGCCTGGATATTGACTTGGAACTCAGTTTCATTTATTACTCAGAGGTGAGGGTGTAAAGACACTTTTCCAAACACAGACTGCTTGCCTTGTGGATGACTGGTGTGGTCTCCCTAAATTTCAACGCTTGTAGATTTCTCCTATTCTCAGGTAATTTTTTAATTTGAATTCCAAATATTCCTGCCTTTGCTTTTCAATCCAAAATATCTGGACAAACGAAGGCATTCAGAAAAAATGTGCTCTATCTAACTTGCAACGCAGATACTGTTTTCAGGAAGCACCATGAGTTTCACAGATTAATCTAAAATGGCAAAATTCAAGCACAACTGCTCTTCGTGTCTAGTGGGTCCAGCAATAACTACAAGAAAGAAAATTAAAAACAGAAAAAAAGCCGTATGTGACTTTTGTCCCGTATTATGCCTGTGGCTTAACTACAGAGCTGCACTGTGTGCTTAACTAAAAGCAATAAAGGCACTGCAAGAAGCACCATTAATGAGTCAGCATCACTCCCTGAAGATCAGCTTCGTTTCTGGTGGAAACACCTTTAATTCCTTAGGTTCACCTTTCCCTCCAGCGGCTCCTACCCAAGTACAAACTACCGAAGGGTGAGGTAACAAGGAAGATCACAGTCAAATCCTACCAGTTCAGCAGTGAGCATGCAGCAGGCAGAGGGTGAGCTGGATGAGGAGGTGTGAGCTCAGAGATGCCTTGTCCTCACAGGAGATTTGGAAGCTGAGAACGGTCCCCCATGGGATGAAGGCACAGGGTGCAAAAAGGAGAAGCATGAAAGCACAAGGTGAAAAAAAATGCAGAATAGGGGTGATGCAGAGAAGCTGAAAGTTGTATTTAAGAAGTTCTTTGTGAACACAGAGTGCTGCAGGAAGCAGCAAGCTTATCACTGATCTTTGCATTGCCTACAGTATCAAATGTTATGTTCACAGGGAGACCAGACAAACAAATTGGCAGGATATGTCAATAGGGTCTAGACTGGAAAAGGTCTCCTGAGAAATTAATTTCCAAATCTTTAATCTACCACATTTTATATATTTTTATCTACAATAGTGCACCTTTTCACGTACCCCTACTTTGAGAAAAATGCAGTTAAGTACTGTTGGGGAAAAAAAAAGAAAAAGAATTACTGTGTTCTTTTCTTTATGTAACTTCCCATTTTCCCAAATGCAACTTGAAGCCTCATCCAGGGAAATATTTACATATGTGCTTGTGTCATTCTGACTGCCCCCACACTTCCTGTACTCACTGGAGCCCATCTGATGCTTTTAACTAGGTGTTGAAATGCCCTACTGAACCAAAGCCACTAATTCAGATTTCTTTTTCTTTAAGGTGGAGAACAAAGAGATAGCTCCCTCTTGGAAGCCTCAAGGGTTGGAAAGAAAGGAGATCACGTGGGAAACCTTGTGCCACTCTTCTCCCAGGTGACACCAAGAGCATTGCCAGACAAACCATGTCAGAAGTACTGCAGAAGTGTTTTTTTCCTAAGACGTGCAAACCTGAATCCTTAGGTCTTTTCAGGGAAAAAAACCAAAAAAAACCAGTTCATCTGAATGCAACAGAGACCAGGTATTGCAGATTGTTTGGAAATGTGCATACTGCATAAGCTCATGGACATTCTTCTGCGTATTCTACTCACAGAGCTGTCACTGCGTGCACATTAGAAGAAGAAGTGGAAATGATGCCTTAGGTTTTAACTTTGATATTTTTCAAATCCTGTACTGCCTAGTGTGTAACTCTGAAGTTTCGTATGCCCTGTTAATTACTGTTCTCTCATGCTCATCAGACATAACAAAGCCTCTCTAGGTTTGCTTTCCAAGGTCACCTCCATTGTCCCAGGCCCAAAATGTGTAAACTAAAAAGCCTTTGAAGAGGAGGGGCAAATTTGGGGTAATTACATCATTAACTGAAGTTATAATTGGAGAATTAACCCTGATATGCAAATAGACCAAACTTATAAAAGTGTGAAGAAGCCGTGATCCAATGTCCATCTTGGGTGGAGCCCCTCGAAGGCTGTACACACCCAAGGTGTACCTCTGGAGGCCGTTCAAATAAATACCTACTTTTATTCTCTTATTCTTGTCTAGCCTCTGTTTTCAGGAGGCCACTTCAAGGCATCAGAAAAAGCACAGATCCTAAAGAGATCATTAGTATTTCTTTCCTCCCAATACAGCTCTTCCTTTAATTCCTTTTCCCATTCCCAGAGAAGCGTATCACATTGTTCTGAACAGGACGCCTCACCTGTGACTTAGGCACAGGACACCCAGCAGTGCAGAGTATCTGCTGATCAGGCTAATGCTGAAATCGCTGTGATTTTATGCCACGATAAAACAGGCAGTTTTAGTTTATGCAGAGATAAAGCTCTGCAGTGCCAGAGCACACAGGCACTGATTTCCTGTTGCAGACAAACACCCGTTGAGCACTCCCCTCTGCATCTGGGGAACCTGTCTTACCCTACTGCTTTTTTTGTTGCTTTCCAGGATACTTCACTGAAGGAATGAGAACAAATCAACTACAAACTTGCAGGGGAAAAGCACACAAATTTTAGATGCTAATCTCCAATTACCAGTGACTGAAAGGGCAAAGGACCCTGCTCCAGTGCCACACTCAATATTCCTCACAGGTGAGCTCTTTCTACAGCCCTTGCTTTTCTTTGTCAACTCTTTTCTGACAGCAGTTAGAAGTTTTGAGTTTTATCTCTAATATTTTTCTGCATTTAGTGTTTTTATCTGTCCATCTCCTCTCTGCTAGACCGAAATGACCCCTCACGTCTGGTGATCAATTAGACAATTCTTCCTGTCATTCTTGGAAAATTACCTTTATGGTTCTTTGAGAGAAGCACTTTTTCTTAGGGATGTCTTTAATGTAGCCAGATTGTTCTTTCATTGCAACACAGAATTCTTACTAAAAAGCAGCAGTTTGTTTGGAACATTATGCAAAGGAAAGCACATCAAAATACCTGGAATAATGGTTCATCAAAGACTTGAAATTGCCCAATCCTCTTTTTGGTGATATTCTGGAGTCTTTTCCTTAACTGGTGTGTTCCTGAAAGGTAAATATGACGTAGTTAATAAGAGCCTACCAGCAACTGAGCACCTCTGAGAGCTTACTGCCCTTTTGGAATTGATATTGTCGGTTTGTCATTCCCCAAACAGTCACATCTCTTTACTCTCTGTGCTTTCGTTTCCTGATGCATCACTTCCACACCACTGTTCCCTTTGAGCTGTCCGTGTCCGAAGGGTGGTGGAAGCAAGAGCCAGAACCACCCAGCCTGCCTCAAAGAGGGAGTTTTTCTGATGGTGAAATACTGGTTTAAACATAGCCAAAGCCTGCGTCTGTTTCATTACTGCATTTAAGGAGAAGAGTTCTTATAAGAGCTATTTTTGCCATCCCTGTGAATTTGAAGCAATCGTGGTGTTTTGCTGGTTTCTACTGTGTAATTTCAATATGCAACAATCCAAGTTGAATAATTTGGAATTCACGCACGCTTTGCAATTTCAAGATAATTTGATCTGAATAGCAGTTTCATGTAAATGTTTTGGCAGCAGTGAAAATACCCTCAACATTACTACTTGCAGCTTGAAACACCAGTAACAATTTTACATGCTGGCAGTGAAAGAGCTCGATAGGCAGGTTAAAATCATTAATTCCTCTCTCTGAAACTGATAGTTTCTCACTGAAAGGTTTGAAAACAAATCTACTTTCAACAGGTTATTTCTATATTAATGTGATACCAGCAACATCTGTGCAGCTCCCCTCTCTTCTCCTGTGGGCAAGCACCGTTAGGGGAGCTGCAAGGAACACAGCTCTTGCTTGCTTCACCCCACAGCTGTGGGGAAAACATGGGATACGATGTTTGAAGTGTTGGATAATTGGAGGAAGTGGATGGAGAATGATAACAACAGCAACAGGGAAGTTTCTCAAGCGATTTGAGAAGGTTGTCTGGTGCAGGCTGGATGTTTGATTATCTGTGCACTGGATACCCACTTCTCTCTACTTGAATAATACATGGGAACCAAGAATTGTTTACTTTAAAATGAGAAATGACCATGTTCTGAAAATAAAACCTGCGAGTTTCAACTCTGCCACTTCTAGGAAAGCCCAGCGGGAGGGATAGGATTGCTAGAACTAGGGGAGGCCCTCCTTTTCCTTATTTGTTATCATTTAACAGAATCTGAAGGCATCTTCCTTTGCAGAGAGCAGGAAATCATTCCTGTGCAGCTCCAGGGCCACACAGAGGTTATGGTGCCCATTTCACTTGTGCTGTTAAACAAGAGAGGGTTTCAGAACTGTAGTGGGGCTGTACTGAGTCACCAAACCCTGGCCAAGAGAAAACAGACGAGCACATGCGCAGTGGAGAGTTTCTGATTTAGTAATGGATAAAAACACGGAGCTCTTTAGCTGCCTTCTCCCTCCAGTGTTCTCAAATACCACTGGTCGTGTTCCGCTACTGGGGAGATTTCTCAGGGTTACATTTGGAAGCACGTGGTCAGCAGAGAAAAAATCCCAGCCGAAACACTACTGTTAATTGGTGATTGTTTTTTGAAACCTGAACATTATGAATCCATGTTACACTCTCAGCCTTTGCTCTAAGGCTGTTTGAAATTAGGAACCTGAAGTTATATGGCAATAAACTGTGGTATCCCATTGAGCACTAGTGTACATGTTGTGTACATGCTACCACACACCACCTCACTCCTGCATGTCACTGGGAAATGAAAAGGATCCGATTATGCACGGGATCTCCCTAAAATGTCTGCATCTGGGACACAGATTGTAGCTGCCACTTCAGGGTGAGGCAGCCCCAGCAGTGTCAAGACCTGTGAGGTGCTTGCCTTATACAGAGTGAAATGTGGTGTCACTGACTTCAGCAAAGTTCTCAAGGACCTTTGTGTTCTGCCCAAGATGAACTGATACTCCCCATACACGGAAGGAAGTGTTTTACCAGAACAAGCATCATTTTTGCTAATCAGAGAATATGTAATCACCTAAGCAACTTGTAATGATATTCATGAAATATGAATCTTGGATTTGTTTTGCAGAGATCATCTTATTTTTCTGTCCAAAGCTGCTTGCTATGCAAACTCTGAGGACTGTTAAATATCGCACAACATTCAAAAAACCAAAACTTTCCAAAGCTCCTTTTTAATGGTTTTTTTAATCTCTCTTTGGCTAAACCCATTCTGGATTAACTCTTTTCAAAGTTAACCTTTCTTGATCGGTGCTTTTAACGCAGCTGTTCGAGTCAGCTGAGGAAGATGTTACGAAATCTTCTCTCCCACTGCTGCCTGACCAAGGATGTTTCAATGGGAACATGGGCCTTTTGATCTGATTTATTTGGGAGTTCTTCTTGTGCAGCTTGTACCTCAGCAGAAAACCTAACAATCTGTTTGCTCTTACTGGGAAAAAAAGAGATTGTCGCCCTGCCAACATAATTACATTGGTGAGTTAGGGAATAATGAGTGAGAACAGATGAAATATTTAGATATAAATAGTCTGTTTTCATGTGCTGCGATTGTCGCTAATAAGGCAGGGACGTGTGGTTTGTGGTTCAGGGACAGGATGAGGAACCAGGACATCTGGATTCCTTTCCTAGCTTTACCACAGTGTATTGAAGAAGCCATCAAACCTCTTTGTACCCCATCAGTTGGAAGTGGATAATAATGCTCTGGGGACTAATTCACTAATGCTGTCATCTTCAGATGTTTAGGAGGGAAGAGCAATACATGTGTACAGTTTTTGCACACACTAGAAGTCAGTCCAACTAAAACTTTAAATTCAGATACCTAAAAAGTTTGTGAATTATTTTCTTCTATCCTAATCTGAGCAATTTGACCCACTTGCAATGAGAGAAAAACAAGAGGAAGATTAAAACCAGTAGAGTGTTTGAACACAATCCTGAAAGTTTGTGATCTTAAGTTTTCTGGGACAAGTTTTTTGGCTTTACAATTTCAATAAGGAATTGCTAATGATGTCCTTGACTGAAACGTGCTCCTTTGTTCAAATCCTAAAAGCTGCTTAGGCCTTAACTCAGGAGGCTTGGTATAATTTAAAAAGGGCCTACAGCAGCCACCTATACAAGGGATGTTTCCCCCAGCCTATGTGTATTTTCTTCACTGCAGCTGTAAGTAGTAGATCACTAAACCACAGATTAAAAGCATGTAATTGCTATAAAAGTAATTAAAGACAAGATTAATTCTACCTAGGAGTAAATAAGCAAATCTGGCATGTAAATCATAGTGAAAAAGAGTGGGTTTTTTTTTTAACATGCATATGGTAGTAGAGAGTCTCAAAAGCAGAGCTGCTTCTTCAGCTGAGAAGAGGAAAAAAGAAACTGTGCTAGGGAGTTGAAAGCCTCGAGTTTAAGTCACTTGGGATGAGCATTATATTATTTTAAGGTTTCTAGTACTTATTTAAATTTCCAATTTACTCAACGTGAGAGTCTGCAAGGCACTAGTGCTGTTTTACCTGGGTGTCAGATGGCTCTATCTACACTGCAAAGCTAAACAGGAGCAGATCCACAGCCGGTAGTGGGGACCCCACATCCATACTGTACAGAGTTTTCCAGTCTGGCCCCACGTCTTAACTGGCTGCAGCACAGGAATTGCCTTCCTGGAGTACTTTTCTGAGGTTTGTTTCATTCAAAAGCCCAGTTCCTATGCTCTGACCTGAGGTGCAAGGAAACGCATGCTAAGTGGGAGAATTCAGGAAATTGCCTTTAGAAGTGCCCTTCTGATCTGACCTAAAATGCCAGCCTACCCTCACCCTATTTGGACTGTTATCCCTGAATAAGGGCAGCACAAGGGCTTGATTTGCACCTGGAATCCAGCTGGCCAGGCGAGACCGAGCACAAATTTCCCGTTGCCTTCACGAAGGCTTTGCTCTAAATCACTACAGCGGGACGCTGCTGAAGCAGCAGCTGGAATATTTATCCTGCAGTATAATTTCAGATTTCTTTGAAAAAAGGCTTAAGGCTATGTATAAAGAAATTGGCTTCAGTTTGTTGATTCTATCTCATTTGAGACCATTTTTGGGAACACTGCAATACTGGCACAGAAGGTACAATTATAAGGAGAATTAGCTCTTCACCATCACTCTAAGCTAATTCCGGGTGTTTTGTGATGCTGAGGGAAAAGCCAACCTCCTGATGCACAAAAAATGCTGCAGGAATCTCTAGTGATTCATTTATTTCCCAACTGACTTGTACACTAAAGCACAGAATACAACCCCATGGCTAAACAAATCCTTCCCCTTTCCTATATCCAGTCCTTGTTTTCATCAGGAGAAATGTGGGCACATGGCCTGCCAGGAAATCTTTAGCATGGCCTGCCTGGGTCTCCGATAAGGAGATGTCGGGAGCAGCATCCCAGGCTTACTGCTGAGATCCCCCACCCACCTCCACAACCCTAGAGAACGACTGCACTCAGAGACAGGGAATAGGGACCAGGAGGCTCATATTCTTTTCCATAAAAATTGCACTTGAAATGATTCACATCACGCTAATGCTCTTAAAAAGACATCCCAAACCAACGCAAACACATACACATAAGCTCTAGCTGTGCATCTGTGTATGCGAGGCCACGTAAATAACTATCTTTATGTGGTGAGACAAAGCAGCCTCAATGACCAGAAGATTTAGCAGCACAAATTCTTTTCCTGCGGCACAAATCCCACTAGCAGTAATTTCATCGTGAAATGGAAAGCACAGCATTGCGTTATTTGAGCACGAAGGCCAAATTTCCCTGGTTGCCAGTTAGACCCCAAGCTCATACAAACACAGCAGGAGAAACCTGAAATGATTTTGTTTCCTAGTGGCACTAATTCCGTTGCTGGAGAAAATGTAATTATATTTATATTGACATTATAATGATAACTTTGCAGGCCAGACTCCATCCTGTCTGTTAGGCCAGAGAGAACTGAAGCACCAGCAGAGAAGTAAGGAATGCCTGTTCCTTGGTGGCAGTGTGCCTGGAGCCCAGGCAGTCATTTCAGCAGTAAAAGTTCATCCTGCGAAAAAAATAGTTATGATTTAATTGTGTCTCAACTACAAAACCTCTCCATTTTGCACAGCATCCTCAGACAAACTCCACGTGGACTTTGCAATATGCAGCCTGAGCTTTTGTCCTGCATTGCTGTAGAACTTGGAAGCTCCACACAAACCTGGAAATGCTCACAGCAGACCTTGCACCCTGGAGACGCCCTGCTGCTGCACACAGCAACTGCCACTGGCTCTGGGAGGCTGCTGGGATCACACACAGCAGATCCAGGCTGGAGCCTGGCACCACTGGACTTGTGGCTTGCCTTGCTTATTTATCAGTCTCAGCTGCCCCCCTATTATAAGGGAGGCCATTGCAGAAAATCAAAGCTCTGCTGATATTCAAGGAGGTGGGAATAGCAGTCATTCGTTGGTGATACATTATTAATACATGGTGGCGTTTTTAGGTATTTATCCTGGTTATTTTAATTTGTTACAGCAGATGTGCCAGCCTATCCTATTGTTGTCCCAAGGCACTGTGTCAGTGTGAGATGTCACTAGTTCTGAGGTCTGGATCACATTTTCAGTCATTACTTCTCTTGCACAACTGGCACCACTGCCCACAAGAGCAGCAGCACCGAGGGAGGGTGTTTCAATTCAGGGCTGAAAGATTTCTTTCTCCTTATATAATTTATAAAGAACTCTAGAGCTGCAACTGAACTAAACTAAGCAATTAGAAGATAGAAAGAGCTAAACAATTTATAATTTTCAAAACTTAGATTTTGGTTGAGAATAACATTCCAGAACAGGCAGAACACATTGATTTTTTTTAACAGGTTAAAAAAAAAACAACTAAGCACAAAAAACTACCCCCTTATTGTTTGTGTCCACTGAGCCTAATTTTCTTTGTCTTTTCCTTCCATAGTCATAGAGCAGGACAAAAGCCATTGTTACAGTATCTGTAATTAGGATACCGTTAGCGGATGGAATAGTTAATCATGCCCCAGCTAACCATTGTGCGTGTTGCTGGGGAAGTCAGCTAAGGTAGATTCATTTTTCCTTAATTTAACCATATAAAAAAGAAGCACCTGGTTTAACCTCCCATCCCACCTCCCTCTGCCTTCAGTGGGGAGGGAGAGGAACAGACAAGGCTGGGCTGTGGGTGGAATCACTCGCTCCTCCTCCACCACCGGGGAGGGAGGTGCCTGTCTTTCTGAAACTCAGTTTGCTCTGTTAAACTGAAATTTTATCCTTTCTCACCACACTGAAGAGTCAGGAAGATGACAGCCAGACACGAGGGCAGCCAGGGGCACACAGGAGCCACTGACAGCCTGGGCACTTCTTGACCTCCCCCTTCCTCTGCTGCTGGACAGAGCCGAGAGAGGCTGTCAGTGTCCACGTTCCAAGCCTGGGGCAGAAATTTGGCTGAGCTTGGTTTTTTCCATTTTCATCAACATTAAAAATATGTCCTGTACATGGTGGGACTTGTGGCATTCACCACAGAAAGGCCTGTACAGGCACCACATTTTTATAAATGCTTCGTGGTAGCCTCCAGATTTCACAAGATTACATTGGCTTAAGAGGAATTTTATGGGCCTTACCAATGTTACCTGAGAAATACAGCTCCCAAATGGTGATTTCATTTTTTTTCCCCAAAATGAAGTTATAAGAGGGGGGCTGATGTATGTGAACACCAGAACAGTTTCTTAAAGGACACTTGAACCATTTTAGTTATGGAGCTTTCAACAGCCTGTTTGTTCTTAAGTTTTGCTTTTGCTGAACTTTTTCAACTTGGTTAGTATTTTGTTCAGTTTTGTTTCAGGACGATAAAACCAAAGACGTAATTCTGAAAGCAACAGAACTAAATTGCCAGAAAACTCTGCAACTGAAATCACATTTACTTGCTTTTAGTTTGTGCTCGTTAGTTGGTTTTCACCTGAGAAGGTTTAGGAGGTCGATTTTACCATGTAAGAAATCGAGTTGATAATAGCTGGAAAAGAAAAGTGATTGAATTTATTTTAGTTAGAAAGCACCAACGGCAGGGAGTAACTCTTAAGTATGAACATAAGGTCACTGGCACTGTTAAATTTTAAAATTACTACATGAAATCCAATAGGAAGCCAATATATGAAAGCACTCAACTTGAGTATTATGGGTCACCTCTGTCTAACTTCATTTGGAATTATTTATCTGCTTGCAAATTTAATTAGATCCATACTATGCAAAAATATATTTCCAACACAAGTTGGAAATGTATATATTAATTTGAACAGAATAGCAGAGTGTGTAAACTTATTTTAATCCCCAAATCATGCCCCTTGGAAAAAAAAAATGCAGACTACTTTAATATATTTTTCCCCTTTTCTGCACTCCTTGCCAGAGCTAATTCTACAGTGCAAGGAAGAGCATTTTTGCATGGATCCTGCCCTGTCCAGAGTACTGGAAATTTCACAGTAGCACAATCACAGAGCCCCACTTCCTTTAGTGGAGGAGATTGGAACAAACATCTGTGCATTTGGATGAGCATCTAAATTAAAGGCAGAGACCTCCTTTAGCAGTCTCCCTGTCACTAAAGGAAATGAGGGTGTAATTTTATACATCCAGTTTCAGGAGGGCTGTTCAGCAGCCAAACAGCAGGTCCAATGTAAAAGGCAAATCAGATGTATCTCACATCTGTAGACTGTTTTTGCTGCACCTCAGCACTTCAGTACTGTATCACATAGAAAGTCTTGTTCCTCAGCCAAAGAATTCCTAATCTGTTTATGTGACACAGGAAAGAAAAAGCAGATAGCCTTTTTTAAAGTCTCATTCATTCCAAAAGAGTCATCATCTGAAGCAGAAAATGTGCTTTTCTTCTTGTTTCATTTGTGGTTTTTTGGTCGTATTACCTGGTGCACCATCTCACTCATTCAAGGACTGCAACAGCACCAAGATATGTAATTTAAGACTACACAGGAAAAGATGAATTATTAAACTAACATACAGGTGCTTCAAGGCTTTGTCTGAGCTGGGGCGGATCATTCCTTACTTCCTCCTGAGCACTGATTTTTTTACAAAGGTTTGCTCGACAAAAATTAACCTTCTAGCAAGTCTGTATTCGGTTCACACACTTTGTCGCCTGTTTCCCTGGTTCACAAATACTGAATACTGCCCGTGAACTGTTTATTGGGATGCTCCTCATGGAAATATACAGGTTTGATTTAGCTGGCTGTCAGAAAGACAAACAGGAATAATGGAGAATGGCTTCAGATCAGCCATCTCACAACAAACTCTCATCATATGAAATATGAGCTGTTCACAAAATTCTTCCTTTTTGTCCTCAGCCGCCTTAGAAAATCGTTTAGCGAGGACAGAGGGCCAGATAACAAAAAGGACTGTGGCTGGATAAGATATCCTTTCAAGGGGCCACATGGTAGCCATTCAAAACCCCATCTGCTGTGTCCCTGCTCAGCTTTGCCAGGTCCCCTCCAAAGGTATACATCAGGAGGCACAATTACTTCAGGAGAGCCGAGTCACATTGTGCCAGTGACACTGCAAATATTTGTGAGTAGTTATGAGGTGCTAACTCTTGTCTCTATGTGTTCAGCTTAGCCTGGATTCAGCTGTGATACCCAAAATCAAGTCCTCGGTGCTTAAGCCTGATTTTGCACACACGAAACGCACACAAGTGTCCTGGATTTGCATCCAAAATCCATGCTGGACATCTACCCATCCAACTGCCCCCTGCAGGACACTGCTGAGTCATTTCCCACTGGTCAGAGCCACAGGAAATCTCTGTACCTAAAATCTAAGTGCACAAAGCAGGCAGGAGAGTAACGGTGCGGTCACTCTGCACAAATGGCCATGGCTACAATAACCAGAGGCAAAGGGAATTAGGTCTTGTGAGTATAAATGTTGAACTAAGAATTAATTTATGTTTCTCTGACAGAGCTCAATGAGGCATAAAAATGTTCAGGAATGTTTAATCCTAAAGGGAATGAGATTTATCAAAGCAATTCGAAAGGATAATATGTTCACCTCTGGTTGTACAGGCAAAGAAAAGCCAAAAAAGTCCACGGCATGAACAACTTAGAAGCTATTTTTCATTCTGCCAAGCTGTTTTTCATGCTGCTCTCATTGCCTCAAGTTTGATGCTACAGTGCAAAGCAAATCAGGTTCCGGCAAGCAATTACTAACTTGTGATAAGCATTAGGTTTACATTTAAAGATCAAAGCAAACATACATAAACCATTTTGAGTACATACATACCCTCTGCTTTATGGCTTGCCCTTGGGTTTATATCCGCTCGTCACTGTTTCCCTCTTATATTCTTAGCGAGTGCAGGGGCAACTGGAATCTGTATTGAAAAGAAAATGTAGTTAATTTAATTTATAGCAATACCTAGTGGGCTAGAGACTGCTGCCAGAAATTGTATCTCTTGGTCAGGAGGTGAGGCCAGAGGAACTACAAGATCTGCTACTGTCACACTCACTGGAGGGACAAGGAAGCACTGAAGTTTCTGAATACTCATTAAGTTGTTTTTCTCCCCTCTGACAACAGCCAAATGATCAAACATTAACAATAACACGTGTACTTAAACAAAATTCCCATTTATCCGACAAATCCCAATTGCAAAGGTGCCCGTAACCAAAACTGATATTCAAAGATCACTGTGCCAGGACAGGGCGGAAGGTTCGCAAGTTTTTTATTTCAGGGTAGATTCCACCTACTCTTCCCAGAAGTGAACTTGGTCCATGGCTAAGCAATCCACAGGTCATCCCCATGACCAAATCCTGAAAACCTTGCTCATGACTGAACTCCACCTGGGATCCATTTGGGCAGGTTTTTACACTTCAATAAATCTGGCCCTTTACTTCTGTTCAGTCCAACCTTTTCCACTGGATAAAACTGAAGGCATCGTTTTGAAAACCTGTATTGAAAACTCTTATTTTCCTGAGCGTTTTACAAAGAGTTTAACAGTACAGATCTCAGCTCAGGCTCTAAATAAAACTCAGTCCACTGTAAGGTGAAGTACTGAAAGCATGCTTCATTTCATGTCTTAGGAGAGGCTGCTAGAGATGATTTCTGCACAGTGATTTTCACAGGTTGGGAGCTATTTATTCATCTCCACTCACATGTAACAGGTTCTTCTAAAGTCACAGGTATAAACAAGCAACTGATGACAGATTTACAATCATTTTGCAAATGGTATTAAACGTGTGCCTGTTAAAAAGTATCCGAGCCTGTTCTATGTGTAGTAAACCACTGGAGAAAAAAAGAACAGGACACCTGGCAGCTTGAAGAAACCGAGTTCATGTCCCTCAGTTCCTGGGAACCACGTATTCAATAAATGAAGCAACGCCTTCGGAGATCGCCCACCACACGCATTTAGGCAGGCTAAAAACTGTGTATCTGTCTGGATTTACAGAAGACGTGCTGCAAAACTTCCAGTTACTTCCACTCTTGCCAGTTCTCCTGGATGCTCAGCGCATGCAGAAATCTCATCCTGACCCTTGAGTTTCCTTTAAATCGAGTTGGGATTTTTTATTTTGATTGCAAATCATAAGATGGAAGTGTGGAGAATTATTTTTCTTTTTCAAGTACCTGAAAAGTTTAAGGTTTGGTTTCTTATAACTGCCCTTTATCTAGTCCGGAAGATTGTTTTTTGATGGTCTGAAGTGCACTATTGGTTTTACATGGTCCTATACACTGGGCTGACTTAGAACCAGTCTAACTGTTTTGTTACAAATGGTTTTAGTTTCCTAGTAAACCAAGTGGCAAAGCAATTCAAAACATATTGAATTCATTTAATATATTAATAACCACAACTGGCTCCAAATCAAAAAGAATTATCTAGACTTAGAGAGTTTTATTTCTGACAGTTCTTACTTTTAAAATAAAGCAAAACATATTGGATATATTCACTTACTCTAAAATAGCAAATCAGTAACACAGGGATTAACATATTCCTTTTTTTCCTCATGTCCAAGACATTTCTTTATACAGAAGAAAATGCTTGACTTCTCTTCAATGCAAAAAATAATCCTGTAAACGCACTTCTCATGTCCCAATGGCAGCCACTTTGTTGAACTTTTAGATTTTGCAATCAGATAAATCAGATTTCCTAGTGAAGATCTAAAGCTGTAAATACAATTTATCTTCACTTCACTGGGGATATGGGCAATTCCTGTCATGCGACCAGATCCTGTGCATGAACAGCCTCACCCAGAGCAGCTCGTCCAGCCATCACCATTACACAGCTTGTGGGAGCATGAGAGGCCTTTTCACATCCTTTTTTCCCTGTTTTATTAAAGATGTCCCACAGCGACAAGCACAACCTTGGAGCTCTGATCTCCCGACATTAACGGAGGGCACTTTGCAACTGCTGCCACCAGCAGGGTGACGCAGAACAGCACGGGGGACGCTTTTTGGAACAGCAGCTCTGCAAATAACATCTGCTGAGCTGGAGGCCAGCGCAGCCCCTCGTGCCTGGGGGAAGGCAGCAGTGGAGAACAAGCCAAGACAGCTTCCCGGGACTTGTTACCATCTCAGCTGGAAAACCGCTGCAGGGAGGTACCAAACTCCAGGTCACAGCGGCTGTGAGGTATCTGCACCCACACTTCCAAGAACCTGTGCTCCTGGCTTGCCTTGCCAGGTGGGATGGAGCAGCTCCACCGCTCACTGCCATTTCAAGAGTCCCTGCCCCAGCCCACCTGGCAAACCGTGCCAGGAGCACGCCAGCACTTGTTGGCGCTGGGTCACCGAGGTCCCGTTTCTGTGACCTTGGCATGGAGGGACAGAGCACCCTTCCCATGTGGCATTTGTATTGAGATTATTTGGTCTTGGAGAGGCCAGCAAAGAGTCAGGAGGGATCGTTTCTGGTAGGAACTGCTGAGAGGTTGCCCAGCAGAACTCTGCAGTGGTGCCCTTGCCAGAGCTCCATGTTATCCCAACCCACCCCCACTTTATCCAGGCATTTGCTGCAGTGCTGTTGCACACCACGCCTCCAGGACTTGACCCACACGGAGGCTGCTCCCACAACTTGTCCCTATGGCTTTCCCCGGAATGTGAATGATTTAATGTTAGTGCTATCCTCTTCAGAACGGGTCGTGGAGATCGGGGCATAGGAGGTCATTATTGTTTAAACACTTTTGTTTTGCCTTTCTTCTCAGAAACTTTAAATCATGAGTTTCCTTACACGGAATGCCCAAACTGACAGCTTTAGGATGTGTGAGAAAGACACAATTAATTTAGTGCAAAAGATAAGACATTTCCTTAGGGAAGCACTAACACCAGGCCTATTACCCCTCAGTGTCATTTCAGATAAGTGTTCTACAGAGAAAGGGATTCTAAATCTTTTTAATTGAAAAATGTTTGTCTTTTCCTTACTATTATAAATTTCTGCCCAGAGGTTAAAGGGTTTTTGAATTATTTCTGAATTACATCCAATTTCTGGACAGTTTATTAAAAAAAAGGAGGATGCAGTTTGTCTCCTGCTTTGTTAATTTATGTCAGACCAGGGAAAGGAGAAATATATTCCCTTGGTGACTCAAATGAAATAGTTACATAAAAAGCTGATTAGAAATACAAAGCCTAGACATCTCTAACATGTTAAGATTTGCAGCTGTCACCAACATATCCACATGTAGGAATACATGCTATAATTATGCAAAGTGGAAGGATAATTATCCAAAATCGGTGGTGGAAACAACAGTCAAGAGAAGAACTTTACTCAGCGTCTCTCTCCCTTTTTCTGGCCTAAAGTTTGAAAAACATCAAAACCAATGATTTTAATCCATGTAGGTTGTTTGATTCCTGAGCCACAAAACTACCTCAAGAAAAGAAGGAAGTGCAAATATCCTTTTACCTTTAGCATGTCCTGAGCAGGAACATTCAAAACTGCAACCTGGACTTGGTTAGTCCTTGATCCATGGCCTCGGAGCAGCCCCTTTTTGTCCCAGAAGTGAAGGATGAGATTTGAAGCAAAGTCCTGGCTTTGAGTGGTGTAGGCACTAACCCAGGAGCCTCTGGGAAAGCACAGCTCCCTTTGGTGTAGACTGGCTGCTGGAAAATTGGAAAAGCATCACACAGCGTCCGTTAATTACCTATTCTGATGTTCTTTTAGGTACAAGGGTGCCTGGCTACCTGTTCTAGAGCTCTAAACACACAGGCACTGCAATTTGGGGCACACGATATTTAAGAAGGCACTCTGCAGGTGAATGTTTCTGTAGAGATGGGTCTGCCACAGTCTTTGGGCAGCTGCACAGCCCACAGAACATTTGTGTGTTAGGGTGGTTTGGGTTTTTTTGCCCTTGAAAATCCTTCCAAACAACTGCGTTCTTTCCACTTCTCCTCCTGCTTGTATAATGGTTGTTTCCTCTGATCTGTACTGAAGAAAAAATATTTTCCTTTTCTAATTCAATCCTCAGCCCTTGTTTTCCCAACCTCTAGTTCTCAAGAAATGTCATTTCTTAAAAAAAAAAAAAGAAGAAAAAAAAAAGTCTAATTAAGCCATTTATCAAACTTTTCCATGGGGGTAGAGTGACAAATTAGCCCTATCTTCNGCCCACAGAACATTTGTGTGTTAGGGTGGTTTGGGTTTTTTTGCCCTTGAAAATCCTTCCAAACAACTGCGTTCTTTCCACTTCTCCTCCTGCTTGTATAATGGTTGTTTCCTCTGATCTGTACTGAAGAAAAAATATTTTCCTTTTCTAATTCAATCCTCAGCCCTTGTTTTCCCAACCTCTAGTTCTCAAGAAGTGTCATTTCTTAAAAAAAAAAAAAAAGAAGAAAAAAAAAGTCTAATTAAGCCATTTATCAAACTTTTCCATGTGGGTAGAGTGACAAATTAGCCCTATCTTCCACCAACAATCTGATGGATGGGAAGATAAAGATGCAGAGGCTGTTATTTTAGCTGGAAGCTCTCCACTATATCAATTGTTTGGCCCCAAGCCAAAAGACCCTAAGAGTTGACAAGGACTAATGATGGGTCCATAAAGTTTATGCAGCATGAGGCCTGACATCAAAGGAATGCAGCCTTATTAGCAATATCTCTATGCCTTCTCCCTGGAAAAAAATACTCATTTGATTTTTCAAAAGATTTTACTTGATCATTCTACTCTTCCAGTAAATGAAAACTAAAACTGTAAATAAATTTTTACAGTAATATATGGCTAATGAGTTCTGCTCTTCTGTACAAATATGAAGTGATTGTTACCACTTTTAAGAAATGTCCACCAGGAGAAGCTAAGACAGGTAGACTGCAAATAAATTTCCCTGGGAGTCTTTCCTTTTACTACTATTTGCTTGGGAATACCTACACTCTTCCCAAATATTAACTCTTGGTGGTTTTGGGATACGAGGTTAGGGCCGAGGGGGATATTGGGTCTTACGTGACAGCATCACCTTCACTCTTTCTAACTTAGATCTTTCTCCCAGTGTTTTTATTTTAATATGCACTGTTTTGACATGAAATGGAAACCCTGTGTAGAAGGTGGAATGCAATTACTACCTGACTGGACAGCAGGAAGAGAGGATATAACAGCCAGGATGAGTTCTAAGAAAAATAAAACCAACAATCTAACAACAAAAACCTGTTTTCATATCTTTCTTTGACAAAACAAGGCATTTCTGCAGATACTATATGTTACTCTGGACTAGAAGTAAAATCCATATATTTTTTACTAAGAAACTATTTAAAGACTACTCTTGACATCCCATTTTTTATAATCTTTTTTTTCTCTTGTGGAAATAGGCCAGTATTCAACTTGCTGGCACAATGAGAAACTGCGCTATTGCTTTATCAAATCCAACCGCAGTAGTCCTGCAATAACTCCATATTCATATACCCGATGAACTTGATTCATCTTTTCAACACACCATTTTTACAGGATGCAATTAAAAACAAAAATGCAACAAAATGATGAGAGCACTGAAAGTCAGTGCAAAGCCACCTTCAGCACATCCTACAGTATTTTACCTCCACTTCCCAGTCTGGATTTAATAGCATGTGTGAAGAGAGCACTGCAAAAGTAGGGATGTCATCCATCTTCAACCTTCCTGTGTCTCAGTAAACTGCCCTGTATTATCCCTCCTCTATTGCTCCCTATCCATCACCAACTTGCTCCGAGTGAATGAGTGGCTTTGCACTCCTGCAGCTTTTCTTTCTTGTTACTTTTCCAAAGGGGATGTGCCATTGCAGCTGCCACGCTGCTTTTGACCCCGGGACATCAAGGCAATTTACATCCCACTGGGATATCCATAAGCTCTGATGCTTTTTGGGGAAATACAAAAAAGCCTGGAGTCTGTGAGGTCCAACATAAACAATCACAGAAAGAACAAAAGAGAACTTTTAAATACTAAAACCTTACCTGGCAATGTCAAAACCAGGAATAAAAATTCTGGTTGAGAAGACCATAGTAGTTCAATTTTTTTCTTCTTTGTGATGCATTTAAGATCTGTAAGATCTTAATGCACTTTCTTAGCTGCTTATTGATAACAGGGCTGCTTAGGACCATATTCTCTCTCTGACATCCCCTTGCAACACTTTGGATGAAATTCTAAATAAAGAAAATGCACTCGCTGAAGTTTTCTACTTAGAATTTTTTTTTTTTCACTAAAAAGGAAGCGTAAGTATTATGGCACNAATAATAATTATAATCCACCCTGCACTTGTCTTTTATTTGCCAGATGACCAGTTTGTTTTACTTCATTAACACAACTTGAGAAAATATAGCAAGTCTGTAAATGTAGTGTTCCTACTTGGAAGCACAAACTTCAGCAGCCAACCCCAAGCTAAAATATGAACTCACCTTTCATTTCTGTTTTAAGGTAATGTATCATTCAGGTAGAGCTGAGGGACACTCACATAATTTGCTTTTAAATGTTGCCCAGTAGATTCTGCGGTAAATAAATCTGGTAGAAGGAAAGTGAAAAAGAGACAAGCACACCACCACGCTGCTACGACAGCTACAGAGGGAATTCCCTGCGCAGGTTTACACCTCAGCAGGAATTTGGGCTTCTCCATCGTGCCCGTGAAACTGAAGTGGAAAGATGGCAAATGAATCAGAGTGCAGAGAGACTGCTCAGCTACGGCAATGGAAATGCACATTTCAGCTATCAAAGGGATCTGGTTTGCACTTGTCTTGACCTTTTCTTCTNTAAATAAAGAAAATGCACTCGCTGAAGTTTTCTACTTAGAATTTTTTTTTTTTCACTAAAAAGGAAGCGTAAGTATTATGGCACTATGCAATTAAGTGTTAAAATGTCATTGCTTCTAACTTAGGAAAGGGACTCCTTGAACAAAGAATCTTAAATGCAAAGTGGCTGGAAATAAAATGAAATTTCAAAAAAAGATCAGTGTTAGGGTTTTAGATAATGTCANGGCTTCTCCATCGTGCCCGTGAAACTGAAGTGGAAAGATGGCAAATGAATCAGAGTGCAGAGAGACTGCTCAGCTACGGCAATGGAAATGCACATTTCAGCTATCAAAGGGATCTGGTTTGCACTTGTCTTGACCTTTTCTTCTTCTAAATCATATTATGTCTTTTTTCAACTTTATTATAGTCTCTCGCATTGGGAACAGCTCCTGGTTTTAAGATGACTTTCACATGAGTATTGAGAGAGAGATTTTGCTCACTAAATGATACACGAAGAGAATAATGATTTCAGATCTGTATGTCCTATTTTAGCTATTTCCACTATCAGGAAGCGATGGGTTGACCTACTTGTGTGTTACAAAAATAGCCAAGGATCTTTAAGCAAAATCAATGCCACTGAGCTGAACAGGAACGGGGAGGTGCAATGTGCTCACAGCATGAGCCCTTTGGTGCCCACCCCAGCACCGCCGTCAGAGCACACCCTCTGTGTGCGTGGCTCACCACAACATGGGCACTGCTGAAAATCTCAAAAGCTTCTTTTTAAAAAGTGTCGTTCAAGTTCTAGGCTGAAGAACTCCACTGGGGATTTTGGTGGGCATCACTCTGCAGGCTTGAAGATGCAGCCAGAGGCAGCAGATCTGGACCCCCAGGGAACCCATTTACTTTCTATCAAAAAAGCCTAATTTTACACCATTCCACCAGCCTGCAGACATTTTGGTGCTTGCTTTATTTACAACTTGGATCTAGGTGTTGCCAATCACTTCTGCAATGCTGCTAACATGCATAAACCCTTTCATTATTTCTATTATCACAACCATTGATAGAATTCTATGATTTAGAATCATAAAATTTGTTGTACCTCCTCTACTTTGTCGTGTTTGCTGTTACCCCAGGGATGAATGTCACACACTCTGCAGGGAACTGGACTTTCTGGGCCACCAAGATACAGTTCACTATCAGAAAGCTCAGCTGAGTCTCAAAACCTTTACAGAGCATAGTAAATTCACTAGATGGCAGTGGAGAGAAATACTACTTTATATCAATATATTTTTTAATAGGCGAGGGACACATCCCAGCAAGACCTGCAGTTTGTTAGTGCTGTGTTAACACTACATCACAAGACAGCAATTCTCTCACCCACACAAAAGTCCAGGGGCTCCTGCCCAGCTAAATCTCCAGCACTAATGCAGAGAGGCAGGGAGCAACATGCACTCCTCTTTGAGAGGTTTTTTTCTCATAAGCTCAACTCTACCATGATCTTTCCTGAAATCCCAGGAAAAGACAAGTTCCAAGAAGACAAAGTTTTCAAAAGAAAACTCTCCTGAGAATTCAGAGACACCATCCTTCAAAGAATCTTAACACTGATGCCATAAACATGATGAAGAAAATGAGGGAAGAGTAAGAATGAGAAAGCAAATGGTTCAAGGAATTTTGTGAGGAGTACTCTGCATTCAATAAAATCCTTTTCATTCACAAGAACTCCTTACAAATACGTGTTTCTTGGGAGAACTTTATGTCCCTTTCAGAAAACTCAAGAAACAAAGCATAATTTTTCAGACTTTGGACAAAATGCCAAGATGAAATAATTCAAGCAGCAAGTTCTGTAACTTCTAAGGTTCAAAACCTTCAAA
>VYZQ01059133.1:92830-111225 GCA_013400655.1 Mystacornis crossleyi | reverse complement strand
ACTTTCTTAGCTGCTTATTGATAACAGGGCTGCTTAGGACCATATTCTCTCTCTGACATCCCCTTGCAACACTTTGGATGAAATTCTAAATAAAGAAAATGCACTCGCTGAAGTTTTCTACTTAGAATTTTTTTTTTTTCACTAAAAAGGAAGCGTAAGTATTATGGCACTATGCAATTAAGTGTTAAAATGTCATTGCTTCTAACTTAGGAAAGGGACTCCTTGAACAAAGAATCTTAAATGCAAAGTGGCTGGAAATAAAATGAAATTTAAAAAAAAGATCAGTGTTAGGGTTTTAGATAATGTCAAGGATTTATTTATTATTTGATTCCTTGCCTCAACAGACAGGTAAAACAACAACTCTCTCAGTCACCCAGCTTGGTTGAGGGGTAGTGGCTACAACTCAATCCTATTTAGCCTTTCCTCAGTAAAATAAAGGATTTTCCTTTTCTTCAAACATGGCTCCAATTACTGAATACAGCAAACTCATTCAGCATTACAAGCTTCCGATTTTTCTACGGTTCCTGAATTTCTCACACATACTAGCAAACAAAGTTAAGAAATTTTGTTCTGTAACTGACAATTTATGACACAGTTCAAGGAAAGACCTTAAAAAGGTTAGCTACATTATAAACAAGAATAATAATAATTATTATCTATAATTATANTAGTCTCTCGCATTGGGAACAGCTCCTGGTTTTAAGATGACTTTCACATGAGTATTGAGAGAGAGATTTTGCTCACTAAATGATACACGAAGAGAATAATGATTTCAGATCTGTATGTCCTATTTTAGCTATTTCCACTATCAGGAAGCGATGGGTTGACCTACTTGTGTGTTACAAAAATAGCCAAGGATCTTTAAGCAAAATCAATGCCACTGAGCTGAACAGGAACGGGGAGGTGCAACGTGCTCACAGCATGAGCCCTTTGGTGCCCACCCCAGCACCGCCGTCAGAGCACACCCTCTGTGTGCGTGGCTCAACACAACCTGGGCACTGCTGAAAATCTCAAAAGCTTCTTTTTAAAAAGTGTCGTTCAAGTTCTAGGCTGAAGAACTCCACTGGGGATTTTGGTGGGCATCACTCTGCAGGCTTGAAGATGCAGCCAGAGGCAGCAGATCTGGACCCCCAGGGAACCCATTTACTTTCTATCAAAAAAGCCTAATTTTACACCATTCCACCAGCCTGCAGACATTTTGGTGCTTGCTTTATTTACAACTTGGATCTAGGTGTTGCCAATCACTTCTGCAATGCTGCTAACATGCATAAACCCTTTCATTATTTCTATTATCACAACCATTGATAGAATTCTATGATTTAGAATCATAAAATTTGTTGTACCTCCTCTACTTTGTCGTGTTTGCTGTTACCCCAGGGATGAATGTCACACACTCTGCAGGGAACTGGACTTTCTGGGCCACCAAGATACAGTTCACTATCAGAAAGCTCAGCTGAGTCTCAAAACCTTTACAGAGCATAGTAAATTCACTAGATGGCAGTGGAGAGAAATACTACTTTATATCAATATATTTTTTAATAGGCGAGGGACACATCCCAGCAAGACCTGCAGTTTGTTAGTGCTGTGTTAACACTACATCACAAGACAGCAATTCTCTCACCCACACAAAAGTCCAGGGGCTCCTGCCCAGCTAAATCTCCAGCACTAATGCAGAGAGGCAGGGAGCAACATGCACTCCTCTTTGAGAGGTTTTTTTCTCATAAGCTCAACTCTACCATGATCTTTCCTGAAATCCCAGGAAAAGACAAGTTCCAAGAAGACAAAGCTTTCAAAAGAAAACGCTCCTGAGAATTCAGAGACACCGTCCTTCAAAGAATCTTAACACTGATGCCATAAACATGATGAAGAAAATGAGGGAAGAGTAAGAATGAGAAAGCAAATGGTTCAAGGAATTTTGTGAGGAGTACTCTGCATTCAATAAAATCCTTTTCATTCACAAGAACTCCTTACAAATACGTGTTTCTTGGGAGAACTTTATGTCCCTTTCAGAAAACTCAAGAAACAAAGCATAATTTTTCAGACTTTGGACAAAATGCCAAGATGAAATAATTCAAGCAGCAAGTTCTGTAACTTCTAAGGTTCAAAACCTTCAAAAATTCAATCTTTTGAATACAGAGAACTGATGCCTGCCAGTCTTTGGAAACTGATACACCTGAACACAACTGAAGAACTAAAATGGAGTGGATGATTTCAGCCAAGTGCATTACTTCAATTAAGAGATTATCAGTAACATTCTTTAGAAACACTGGAGTTGTCTGGCTTTATTTAGAATGTTCAGAAGACACAAACTATCATTTAGTACAATAAGGAGATGAAAAAAGTTTGGTTTCTTCTAGCATCAGATGTAAAAAATATTTTCTAGGGCTTGTTTCTTGCTGTGGGAGAAACATTTGAAAAACCCACTTCACTGCCTAAATCACACTTCTCTCAACTATTCTTGCCTTTATCTTAACACTGTCCAAGACTTTCCCCTCAGAGAGCAATACATTGTCCTCTGGCATCTCGGCTGCTCCCTCACCAAACTGTTTGCAATAGCAAGCAGAGATTCAGGATATTGAAAGCGCTGACAAAAAACAAACCAGTTGTGTTACAAGTGACTTCTTGACTTATGCCTGCTAAGCACAATTCAAAGGCTTGAACTTTTAAAGTCATAATTCTCTCTATTTATTTTTGTGTAAATATGAGCAGATGAGAAACAATTCCTTATGGCATTTCAATCTGTGAGACTCTCCTTACTTTTCCCCTTCACTGGCCATCGAGAAACAG
This sequence comes from Mystacornis crossleyi, assembly GCA_013400655.1. Lineage (NCBI taxonomy): Eukaryota > Metazoa > Chordata > Aves > Passeriformes > Timaliidae > Mystacornis > Mystacornis crossleyi. The sequence continues at coordinate 108,438 of VYZQ01059133.1, read as the reverse complement.
AAATATCTGGAGGTGCAGAGCCCCAGGGTTTCGTTCGTGACACAGGGAGTTGGATTCTCTGCATCTCACACACGGCTCTGGTCAAACAAACACGCACAACACACGGGGCTGGCAGATAAAGAACAACGGGTTGCCTAAACCGGCCTGATCAAAAATAAATGACTGCCTCCCAAGCATCAGGAGATGGAGATTTCTAGGAAAAAAATCTTATTTCAGAGTACCTTGGTGGATTCCCCCAGATGTAGATACTGCAAATAAACACTGTCGTTGGATGTATTTGTGGAACTAAATACATTCAGTAGAAACACAAAAGACCAACCTGACAGAACAGTGATGCCACTTGTGCTCGCTCCAACCCCAGCCACAGGGAAGTAATTTCCTTTTATCATGAACACTAGAGAGCTTCACGTTGGATGCCCTGGGTGATACCAATACGCGATGAGACAGTCAGGTTCCCTGGAAAGAAGCCGGAAATCCTCTCCAACAGCCTAGATAATGACAAAACAGCCTTTTAGTTTATTCATTGCACTCATTCAATTCCTCTTTTTAAACTCTTTAATTTCACCTCACACAAAAAGATCTCAATTGCAGAGTAAAGGGAACTGTTACACCGTGTCCTTCCCACCTTTTCCCAAGCACGCTCATAAATCACAGCACTGTGGATTTGCCTGGAAGCTGTGCCAATGTGTTAGTTTTAATTAAGTAGCCTTAACGTAAGTGGCCAATCAATACTGATTCATGTGGGTCTCACTGCACTAAGTCATCACCGTGTCTGAAGGCATTGCTGATGTGAATACAACACCCTGGCTTGGCCTGTCCACATTCAAGTCAGATGAAGATTAAGAGTGAAAATAATCACTGAGCTCTATATTTCTGAGCTCTATTTCTCCTCTATAATGTGCATCTGACTGAGCACACAGCAGAATCCCTTCCTTTTCAAAACTGTACAAATATTTCCCAGTCTATTTAGTTTGCATTTAATTCCTCTGCACAGCACCTGAATTTTGTACTATCACAAAAAATGTCATGACCTAAATTTCCTGAAGTTTGGGAGGAGGACTTGGCTGATGGATACTGCTTACATCTGACCATAACCTGTACAATGCAGTGCTTGCAACGAGGACTGGAAATTGCTGCATTATAGTTATGATAAAATATCACTACAGCAAGGTCTTCCTTATCAACTTCAAAATAGAACTGTGTACAATCAACTAAATGCATTATTAGGTTGACTGGCACTTGCATATCAGTATCAATGCAATTGATCTAACTCTGAGGAACTTGCTCTGATTTCCTACGACTTCAAGCATGTTTCTCTATTCTCTAAAGGGAAGCAGGGGTTTAATTGTCCTATGTCCATAGGTGAGTTTTTTTGCCACAGCCTAATTAGCTGACATGGGCCATGAAGACTGTATTCTATTTTAAGGCCTCGCAGTTATTACCTGATAGGTACATAAGCTATTTTTATTCCCCACCAGGCCACCCCCAAAGATTGCTGAAGTCTGAAGCTCTAATTGAAAATTACTGCATGCTTTTATAGCAAATTACACTATGCCTTGATGGGGTCCTGCAGCTTAAATAACAGTGAAGCAGAGCTCAAGACAGAGTGCCAATTTTATTACTAAATTCAGGTTTTATATATCAGTAAATCCATGACCAAAGTGGATTACAACATAAAACCCTGACAAACAAGTAGTTACAACATAAGCAGTGAAATAAGGCAGTATTTTTGTTATCCATCCCAAATCAGTTCTCTCCTAAAAACACATTTCATCTCACAGCCTCTCATTCCCGCTCAGATCTGTATTACCTTTTCTAGCTAATGTTTAAAAAGAAATATTTGAGTTAGGGATGTATAGAGCTTCTTTAACTTTTTTGCTACCCTTTTCTTTCACCAGCAATGAAAATCTGCAGTGCTGTGCTGCTTGCTACAGGTTGTAAATGTGAGTTTTCAGCTTGTACAGTCACACTCTTTGTGTTTACTACGCAAAACAGTTGTAACAGCATGTGGGAATGAAAAGCCCTCATTTTTGTGGAATTAAATGAATCGTGTAGATTTTACTTCTGAATTGCTTTGGAAACTTGAAATTGTCACGTAATTAAGAAATTCAGATGTCTTTCCAGTCTTTCATTTTCCGGCTTTGATGCATTTGCGCCACTGGGGTTTTCACAGAATATTCAGCTTTCCATATGGTTTCGTTTACATTTCTAACACGGGAGATGCAGTTGGCCATCGCGTGGAGCTTGGGTCTCAACTGCAGGTCACATCTAACGAGGGGACATCTAGAAAATGAAAAATTCCTAGCACCTCTGTGGTTAGCCCTGCTGAATAATTGCTGCAGTAGCTGAATTTTGCTGTACAGATGTTGGTAATTTGCTATTGAAAACCACCAGTATCAAACTGTCAGAGGCAAGAAATGGCTTTAATTATTTCCTCCCTGGAGCAGTAATAGCCATTACTTGAGCACTGCCAAAGCTGGAATGTGTTTGTGTGGGTGATTTCTTAGCACATGGAGCGCAGGCAGCTTTACCTGCGCTTGCCAGCCCTTTGCTCCCTCCTCGTGGAAGGAGATTGCTTCAGTCAGGGCCAGATCATCTGGAGACCACCTCCACATGCCTTCCTCCTTTTCCCCGGCCACCAAAGACTAACATTGTTTTTCTGCTTCACTGAGTCCTGAAAATTGAAGATAAATCAGACAGAAAGCCCTGGGAACTAAGGATAAGAGGAAAAAGCTTCTCTGGGAGGGAATCATTAAACAAAAATACCAGAAGCGACAGGAAATTTGATGAGAAATCGTACTGAGAAAGAAGGTGAGGTCAGCAGGCCTACTGCAGGAGTCTCCTCCTCACTCTGCAAAAGCATTGCCTGGGCTCTCCCTTCCTCCAGCAATGGGCACAAATAAAACCACAGTCAAAACCACACTGCTTAAAAAAATATATCAAAATTCAGGAGCAGGTCAAAATATTTTTACCATTTTATAGCAATTTCAACATTATTCTCACTCCTTCATCAAATAGATCCAAACCCCAGAAAAATTAAAAACTGATGTTAATGCACACATTTCCACAGGAGCCTGCAAGGGGCTTTGGCTTGTGCTTCAAAAGAACTAAAACCCCTCCAAAATAACTCCTGGGCTAGGACTTCTTATTCCTCATTCCCATGCTGTATCCATTTGGGAAGACAGTCTAAGCTCTGCACCTCCGAAAGCTGTCTCGTCTCTGAAGTGGGATAAGGTTCTTCTCCCTACATAATCTGAGGACTTTTTGTGCCTCTGGCACAGAAGTGCCGAAGCGAAGTTTTCCTGAAGTCTGGGGCAGTTTGTCTCCTAGAAGGGCAGAGAACGCCGAGGGTGTTCCTGCAATGTCCACGTGCTTGGCCAGCAGCGAGCTGCTGTTCCTTTGAAGTGCTCACTTGGGAGATTTGTGCATATGGAGCCGGGGTGTGTTTTCCCACATGCAGTAACCTTTCCTTCTGCTGACTGCACAGCCCAGTCCAATGTCACAAGTGTGGCATTGATGCTCTCTGGGTTGCTCCGGAAGGGAGAAGCAAAACACGGCTTATAAAAAAGAAGGAACACGATAAGGAAAACCAGTCTAATGAAATATATTGGAAATACTTGCCAGCCTAAAAGCCTTTAAGTCATTAAGAGCTCACCTCTAAGTCATGCACTACATTTGCTATTAATTTACCTAATATTTTTAAGTACTAGCAAGGAAGAGGTCAAAGAATGTTTTAACTACACACCGATTTTCCGGTAATTTTTTTTTGTTCCTTCCTTTTTAGGTCAGCAATAAAATTTAAAAATCTTGAAAAGACAAAAAAAAGAGAGAAACAATTAGAAAAATGGGGTTTCTTCACACCCCAGTGAAGTTAAGACTTCCAGGTTTTGCTGAGCTTGAGAGGCATTAAGATATTTTTTCAACCAAACTTGTGCAGTGAATATTTCTGTGAGGTGATCACTTCCAGTTGCTGCTGCTGGTATCACACCACGGCAGAGATAAGCAGCATCATGCGTCAGTAGCAAAGGCTGACTGACCATTAATGAAAGAGATTCTAATACTGCTCAATAGAGGCTGATGATCAATAGTGATTAAAGTTTTTTGACCCATTTCTCTTTCACTTCACATGNCCGGTGTCTCTGCACGGGCAGGAACTGTTCTGATTGCAACAGGCCCTTCTTGTGTGTGGCACATCTAAACCACGAAATCGATACCTACAAACAGAGTTTGGTGTCATCGACATCCAGCTCACAGCTGAAACTATTTTGGAGTTTTGTTAAGAAAGACAAGATTTGATGAATGGAGATTAATGATTAAAATGCTTCAGCCTTTCTAAGTCCTCACACTACGTGATGGCAAATAAGTCTTCAAAGAGATTTATTTTTGTTCCTAGCAGCTGGATATCTAGAGCCTGCCGTTCCTGAGGGAGTCCCAGAGACTCACTTGATGATGGGAGTGTTTCACAGCTGTAGGAGGCTCGGATTGTTGAACAATGACTCGAGCTGTAACATATTTTAGTGACTAGACCCTGCAAGCCCCGAGGTCTCTAATTGCCTGCAGGCAGCCTGCTTATCGCTGCAAACCTGGAGCTCCCATCTTGTAACGCGGGGCAGTGAAAGCCTCTCTTGAACGTGGAATTCAATTGCAAGGAAATGATTCCAGAAAAAACCCTGCAACAACACACCTTTACACCCCATTTTTCTGCTGTCAAGAGGGCAGGTGGGCCGGGGGCCCATTGACATCAGTAAAATGGATGCTTATTATCATTTCAACAGGAAAGCTGGTCTGAAAATTAATTGCTCTCCTTAACTACAGGCAACACTTATTTACAATAATTACTCAATTACAAACACTTCCATTTTTAATATGAATGGAAATTAAACTTGGACAATGCCAGAGGAACATTTGGGAAGTCACGATGACAGAAGTACACCTTTTGTAAAGTGCTTTATAAGCCACGAGCACATTTAAAAATCACTTTGAAACTCTCCTCAAAGATTTAATTACGGGCTCTGCAGTGATCTGTATTACCAGGCATTGATTATTTCTCCAAAATATGCTACATTAACTTACACATGATGGAAATGTAGATTTAAATAGCTTTAAAGTATTATAATTAAAATTAAACAACCATAAACAAAATTAATGAATAACATTTTCTGGTTCATAGCCCTAGCTTTTAAGGAATTTATTCACTAGCTGATTAGAATACCAAAAGTGGTCATTTTCACCAAGTAATCGAAATTCAACTAAACAAAGTTCCAGTACAGCCTTGAAATTAAAAAAAAAAACTTAAAAGTATCTTACTTTGATAGAAGATAAATACATTAATAACTACTTTTAGGAGGCAAAAAAGTCCTCAGTAAATCTGTCATCTTTCTAAAATTTCTCTAAAAGTTAGTTAAGATGGTTTCCTAGATTTCTTGTTTAGTTTGGTTTTAATTCTGTAGCAAGACATTCTGAGGGATATTGTTCACATTAAATGCCTTTGCCTTAAAAAACCTAATTGTATTCTTATTTCAGGCAGTGACAAAAGTAGAATTAATCTACAAAAGAAATTCCCCTCGAAAATTCATCTTTTTTAGAACCTCACACCTAATTTCCATGTGATAAAACCTGGTGTGACACTTTGGGTCAAGATGAAGCAGCATTTTGTACACAATATTGTATTATTATTAGCCTGTTTTGACATGGTTTAGTGCTAGGCATGTTTTTCGTCACTTATTTCAAGAGCATCACGCTGCCTTGCCTCGGTCCCATACAGCACTTTGTCACAGAACAATTCGAGTTCTACTTTGATTATTTTTTTTTCTTCCTCAGAAATACAGATTTATTTGGGATGTGTGACTGACCGTACGAAGAATAATTTGCTTGTACAGTGCCGGTGATTTCCAAGCACCCATCACATTTTAAAGGCAGAAATATTCAATGGGTTTGAATTTTAAAAAATGCCAAGAGTGACAATTTTGAAGCCATTAGTTCTGTGCCACTGTGCCAGAAATCAGACTGCTGGAATTGTGCACGTTCATAGGGGAGGAGCAACTGAGGGAATATGGAGAAACTTCAGCTCTGAAGGCAGCTGAGATCAATGTGTAAGAATTACCTGAGTAAAATAATAGAAAACAAAATGTTATTCCTATGAAAGAGCAGAGGTTTAAGTGAAACCCACTCATTGAAAACGCCACTGCTCATTTCCATGGAGTAAGGGGAATACCTCATGGTACTCTGCGCACTTTAAACATATTTACAATAAAGGGATATGCCAGGAGGAAAAATGACTGGTCCCATTTCTCCAGGGACAATGCCAAACCCAGGTTTTTCCCCTAAAAATGTCTTAAATTCCTCAGAAAGAACAGCACACTTACGTCTTTTCTGCAGTAATCTGGCACAGTTCTTTCCTGTGTATTTCTTGATAGAACAGTCAGGGAACCTTTCCTCCTAGCTGGGAGTGAAGCTGTCACCTTCTCAAGAGACTGACACCCAAGGCTGCTCAGAACTGATCCTCCCTCCTTTGCAAGCCCTTGACTTCCATAAGAATGAAAACCAAGAAAAATCTCACCCATTTGGGGATGGAGAAATGAGGGAGCTTTTTTCCTTCTCCTGTGGGTGACTTATTACTGCAAGTTCCAGCAACTGTTGGCCTTCAGGTGGCTTTTCCCCTCAAGTGTTTAAGTAGAAATAGATGTAGATAATGATGAATTTAATTACCACCTGAAGCTCTTACAGGATCAGGTCTGGAGGGCAGTAGATTTCAGTGTGTCCTCAGCTGCAGAACGAGAGACAGGTGCAGGCTAAAAAACCAAAAAAAAAGGCCTGTTCTAATCACTCCTCTTCAATGCAGCTGGTTTAACAAGAGCACGGAGGTTTTTTGGCCCCTGCTTGGAAAATGGGAATTTCCATCTCTTTGTTCTTAATGTACTGTGCAGAAAGGTCACTTGTTCTGGCAGTGGCTAATATGTGACATCCGAGCAGCTCCTTAGCAGGGTAAATTGCTGTAGTTCAGAGGTATAAATAGCCCCAGCAGCACTCACCAGCCGAGGAGCTGCTCAAAAACGCTTCTGAATAATTTCCTGTTACCGGGTTGGTCTTCCAATGCCTCTAGAGAACTTCCTGGCAGCGCAGCGAAACCCCATTTGCAGAGTGGCATTTCCACAGTTTTGCCTTTGATTCCCAAGCCAACGTTTGATGCCTCCTATTGATGGCATTCCCCCACCTCTGCCGGCGGCCTCAGCAGGGAGCCAACTCGGGAACCTTCCCGGTGCAATGTGGACCGGCCCCATGCAGATGAGCTGTGGCTTTAATGCCTCCTGTCCACCATCTGCTCATTTCTCCCCGTGTATTTGTCCATGGAGTCCTCTCCGCGTGTGGAAGGACTTCGTGCCCTTCTTCCTCTGGCACGTAGGGCTGGAGGATATAAATATATTCCTCCTCCACTTCCGAGTGTACATGTGTGGCTCTTAACTCTTAGAGGATTTCTTGCTCAGCAGCACTTGAATGACCAACAAACACTGATTAAAATCCCCTGTTCAACTGGAGTATTTTTTGATAATTTGGCTTTAAATACAGTTGTAGCACACATGGCATTTACAGTCACAAGATTCAGTCACTAAAAGCAGTTGCAGAAAGCGGTACTGGAGCAGCAGAACCCAAAATTCACACGGCAAACCTCGGAGTAAGGTCTTTTTCTACAAGGTTGTAATATCAAGATTATGAGCTCAATTTTTCTGACACCCACGAGCTCTGATGAAGTGTAACTAAACTCACTGAAGCTCCTGATGGAGAACACCTACAGTCCTCAGGACAGGCCAGCGCCAGCAAGTGATGCAGTTCTTGTATCCGTGCCTACAGCTGAGATTTTACTTCAAGCTAGGGAAGATGGAAGCAGCTGGAAGGCACAGGGACAGAAGATTCTTTTAGGGCTTCTCTCCGGAGTCCCAGTGACCACCCCCAGGTAGGTCAGTGGAGATGGGCCACAGGCAGGACCCTGAGTCGGTGGTTTAGGCGTGGTCCTTGCCACCCCTCTGCTTCCTGGCTGTTAGTTCAGCACCAGTGCCCTAGAAAAGCAAGGGGCAGAGACATGGGTAAGAGGGCAAAGAGGAAAAGATGGAATTTTATGTCAGATTTTGGGCCACAAAGTGATAGTGTGGAGATGGGAAAGCGTTCCCGTCCCAACCTGCCTGTACTCCATCTGTTTGCAACAAGATACTCAGTCCCTGTGTAAAGCAGAGGGAAAAGGGATGGGTTTGTTTTTTTATTACACACTCATGTAGATTTTGAAAGGAGGAAACCAAGCAAGCCAAAATTAAATATAATTTTCTCTTTTTCCCCATAGACTCAGTCTGGATGGATGCCAAACCACATTTCGGAGGGGTGAGAAAGGCCCAACATCTGCTTCTGGTGTAACTGTTTGTATCTTCACTCTAAGAAAATTAGGTTTGAAATAATCTCAAATTGTCTGACACCTGTATCCTATTAGAAGTGACACATGGAAACACCTTCAGCGTACTGAATTTAGCACCATGTCAACAGTTTAACGTGAACGGAAAAAAAAAAAAGGTAAAACTTGCTGCTTTCGAGTTTCTGCTGGAGCAGATCTTGTGTCGTTGCACAGGATCCTACGGCCAGCCGGATCCATAAACGTCACGGGGTTTGAAGCAGTAATTATAATATGGTTTGTGTCCCTGGCTGTAGCTGGAGTTACATTCTGCAGTGCACCCCGAGGTGGCCGGAGGATTTTGAGCTCAGTGCAGGCACACCTGTGGGCTGGGTGCCAGCCAGTGCACAGGACAGGGTCACACAGCAACTTCAGGGACGTTTTCTCCTGAAGCTCAGGTCTGACAATTTGCAGTTTATAGGACTAGCAAGCAGGGATTGACTTTGAACTCTCTTCCCAAGCCTATGTAACTTCCCACTTGCAAATTCCTCGCTTTCAGGAACAGCTCTGGCGACCTTTTCCCAGATAACACACTGATAATAAGATCCAAGTTATTCTGAGAAGGGCATCTGTTGAAATTCATAAAATTTTATGACTGCTGTAAAATTTATATTACCTAAAAATACACTATCCATTACAAAGACAAATATCTTCCCATTCATTTTTAAACATGTTCCTTGGAGAACTTTGGATCAATTTGTTTTGAGAGATTGTTTTTCATCTTAGTCTGGGAGTAAAGGAAATTGTTTACTTTTTAAATAGTATTGTTTTTCAGCGAATGTGCATCTTCGAGGAGCAATATCTAGAGTCAAGAACACAGGACAAACTGCTTTTTAACATGAATTATGGCATGCTAATAAAAAACATGTTAAAAATAGAAAAGTGGCAATAATGGAAAGACAGACCAATAACACTGAACCATTTTCCAGAGAGAAGCATGCATGCGAGACCCTGTAACAAGAAATAGTGTCAAGTACAATTTAGGCTTTTTTAGCCCCAGGACAAGCCAAATGCACTTCCTGAATGGTGTGGAACTACACACACTAAGCAAAGGATAATATGTAATATTTTGCATGCACCCATAGCTGAAAAATATCAGGGGAAACCTGGAGAACAATGAAATTTGTTTGAGGTGAAATTTATTCTAAGGGCACTTTACAGAAATTTCAAGCCTACTTATATTTGTTATTAATAGAGTTGAGTCATATCTAATTTACTGGTTGAACATGACATACACTGGTAAGGTCAAAGTCTCCTAAAATGCTTTAACATCTATTATTGACCATTTTCTTACCTCATACATGAAAACTGCCTTATAGCTTCCTTCACAGATGGCCCCAAAGCATGGAAACACAACCATCAACACTTTCTGATTTATGTAAATGTTATTCAGTTCGTCTTCCTAAAAATTCATTGGCCTGGAAAAATAAAAGGGTTGTTCACTTTATACTTTCAGTGGAAAATGTTTATGACAATATGATTATGGAGAAAAATGTAAGCAGACCAAAGTATGGTAATATATAAATGGACATTTTCAATGCTATTGATCTGGGGTTTTTTCTAATTTGCTTTCTGGAAGGCTCATATGAAAGCAACCAAACCTAATCACTAACTCAGTAAACTCGTGGTGCTGCTCAAAGCAGTGAGAGTTTGAATTCCAACTGAGTTGGAATCTCAAGACTGGTTCCTGGAGTTCATTTGGAGAATAAGCGTGTCTGAGTAGGGCTGTGCTCTGCCAGCCAAGCTCGTGCTTAGTTGTCACAGAACAAATTCAGTGTATATTTATCTGGCAGAAGTTACTCAGCCGTTTTGAACAACTTGACCACAACGTGTTATCGCCAGCAGAGATTTTTCTCCACTGAACATGCAAATGCAACTTTTCTCTGAGAAAATGTGGTCTTGGTGCTTTCAGACACAATTTGAGGGCGGATCACTCATACGCTGACAATATGACTAAATAGCGATTTTGGTGTTACTTGGATAGCGGTCCCATAACATACTGCATCTATGAAACAATTACCTTGTCAATAGCTCTTTAAAGTCCAGAAATATGGAGGTGCACAAGCATTTGTTGATCCATGGCATTCCCCACACCAATAACTGGCAGCTGGAAACCAACAACCTAATTTGTACTTTGTTGGGCCACAAGACGTTCTGAGAATTCATTATGGACAGGAAATCCAGACTTCTGAAAGTGTTTTTTGGCTGATTCTTTGGGCTTCCGGTAGATTTTTACTGAGCTCTAACCCAGGGATTGCATCCCTTAACCTATAGTGTTGAAGTTATTCTGAATTTGTATAGTGGTTTCTGCTGAAACAGAAAAACAGAGAACTTCAGCACATATTTGTCCTGACATAGAATGGCTGATTTTTCACTATGATTATATACAAAATCTTCATCATTGTCACCACAGTAAAACAATCAAAGAGATGAGAAAGAGAAATCCATCGATGACATGCAACTTACTCCCTCACTTCTGCTCTTTCCTTTAAATGACAACTGTTTGGAACAAAAATCCTGCTCCTCAGTAACCTAAAAGCAGCCAGTGTTAACTTGTCATTCCAGCAGGAACAGTAACAGCCAAAGTATTAGGAACCACATAATGTCATTTGCTCTATTATGGTGTGTTTGGCTAGCAACTGTAAAGTTGCCATTTTTCACAGCTTTTCAGGATTTATGAAGAAAATCCCCACAATTTTACTGTTTTCATTACCACACCATTTTTCTAGTGACTTGCCCGGATTTTGCTAACAGAAATAACAACACCCCTTAAGTCTGCCATCTTATTTTTCCAAGAGTGAAAGGAATACAGACAGAGGGCTCTGTCAGCCCTAATAACATCAGGGTTTCGAACACTGCAGTGGTGTCACTAAATTGAATTTAGATGTGCTTTCAAACGCCAGCAGTTACAAACTGCTCCAGAGCCATTCCTGACTGCAGCAGCCTGGTGGACTGTGCCTGGAGATAAGGGAGGGACATTACCACTGGCTTGGCCAAGTGCTGCTGGTGCAGCACTCAAGGTCACTCCCAAGCCCACCTCTGCACGTGCTGGGTGATGAACGGCCGCGCTCGGCCACCCTGATGGGCCCATCCTTCTCGCAGGCAGTGACCAATGCTGAGCAGCTGGCTGCAAGGCTGCTTCATCTTCCCACTGCTCAGGGAGAAAAAAAAGGAAAAGAAAAAGGAAAAAGCCCACCATTAGAAAAGATTTATCAGCAAATGTAGCAGAGCCATGCTTGACCTCCGTATCTTCTCTTGTTTCCCAAAGGCAGCACATGTAAGATATTTCCTGTCTTTCATGTTACTGGCTGGAATGCATCATGAAGCCCAAATTTGCAACCTGCTGTCTGTTTTAGTCATTAGGCATGACTTTCTTTGTCTCTTGATATGAACTGCAGCCAACTGTTCGCTGTTGTAATAATGCACAATTTCTTCAGCATTTCCCCTTCTCCTGGACAAATAAACAAAAAAACCCAGCCAGGCTAAAAGCTGCAATTCAGTCATCAGCCGAGGCTGCTGTGTCTCACAGTACCCTATTCCCACATCAGCACATCACGCTCTGCTCTAGCTCACCAAAGCACTAGTCACAGTAGCCTTCACCTGTTATTCAGAGGCCAAAATTCAAAGGTTAATGAACAACAATTAAAAGCAGCTACTAGATTTCAAACAAGCTTATCTCGCAACATCAAAGATGGAGTTTACTGGCTGCAGCTTGGTTCTACATTCACTCGTCTGTTATAACATCCAAGCATTGTGAGCTATGTATTATTTCTTAAAACTATATCCACTCTGCAGAGACATACCACAGGTCATTAAACTACTGTATTATCTTTGCCAGCTGCTCTGTCTTGGAATAATGCTCTCAAAACAGTTGCTCAGTATTTCAACCTCTGACCATCTTCAAAATCTACTGAAAACAATTTATAAGGACATTAAAATATACACAGCCTGAAAATGCAGGTCTGGTTATGCTTTGATGGCCACAAGTGGTACACAAGTACTTGTTATGCCTTTGCTCCACTAATCTTATACACAGATATTTAACAAATGTGTTTAAAATGAAAGAAACTCCTAGAATTTCTGGCTGTGTTTATAACAAGCCTTCTGCAGGAGAGAAGAGAACTAAAATAGGTGCACATGACAAACTGATACCTGATTTGAAAACTGGATGAGAGGGATCTCACCCTGACACAAAGTGACCTGTGGGGCTGCTCTGCCACTCCAATAATAAAAGTTTACTCCATGAGAAGCAAAATTCGTAAAACTTGATTTCCTGCTTATTTTTGTCCCCTAAGTCTCCTTCCAGTGCCCTAAGCCATCTGCTCTTCATGGGAATGTGTGGATACCTGCAGTGGTCAGTGTGGAGCTGGAGCCACGGGCTGGCCCAGCAGCTGCTGTCAAACCCACGAGGTAACCGATGGGTTCTGCTGGTGTGTCAGTGTGGGTACCAACAGGAATCCTTTCCTTCTACCCAGCTGCCAGTGCTCCTAGACATCACAGGCAATTAAGATGATTAAATCCCATCTCAGCTGAAACTGCCGAGCCCTTTCCAAGGTTATGAAGGGGAGACTGCCTGGCAGACTGAGGTCAGACCACAGCAGGCCGCCCTGGTAGGTTAAGAGCAGCCCATTCCTCTCATTCAGCACAAATACCCAAATCCTCACAATGAGGAGTAAACCAGCCTTTGACCGTGTCTCACAAACAGTTCAGCAGCTGCTTTTTAAATTATAAGACAGTCTGATTTTTTTTTTTTTGGTATAATAATTTCACATCATTCACTGCATGCAAGTTGAAAAGACCTGAAAGTCAACTCGTCTGTTCATCTCCAAATGCAATTGTGTTATTTACTCATGTTCCTCCTTTGAGTGAACACAGAGGAACAGGCTTTGTTGTTTTCAATAGTTTGGAATTTCAAGACAGAAAACTGATAGACTATCTGCCAGTTTTCTCCTTGTTCAGTTAAAAATGCTGGTCTGAAGGGAGGGAAAACACTGAAATCAGTTCTTCTACTACAGCAGTTTCACTCTTTCCCTTTTAGGAAAAGTTGCAGGATCCCAGACATGAGTCACCTCTTTGGAAGAAAAGGGTGGAATATTACAAATATTTTTGTCCATGGGCGTCACCAAGAGGTGAGAGACTCTAACAGAAAGTGTCTGGCCATGCCATGCATCTCCCAGGCTCACTATTTCCAGCCGGTGCCTGACCATACCCATTTACTTTGGAAGCTGTGAGCTCTGGTGGAGTGAGGATGCTCAAGCACTTTGTACCTTTCTCTTCCCAGATGCAGATCAGGCTATGCAGCACAGACCCTCAGCTCGAGGTCATGGGCTGAATAGCCTAAATCATTAAGTTGGGAATTGCTATCCTTATAGCTTGAAGTAATCAAGTGACTCCCATTACCTATCTTAGTTCTGGATTTTCTCATTAATTTTAAACAGATCCTAAAAAGATCGCTTTGGGGAAGCTTTCATAGTGAGAACTACAAACATCTTTCAAGCAAGAAGATCCTTGCTAGGAGGCATTTTCCTCTAGTTCAGTCTATTAAATATGTCTGAAAGCAGCCAGCAGAAGAGTAAGCTCTGCCTGACTGGCAGACAAGGCAGGCTATCTTATTAGCAGAAATTATTTACCTTCTTAATGGCTCACGGAAACTTGTGTTCCCACCCATCACAGGAGTTAGTTTTACAGCTTTGTGTGTGGTTAATAAAACCCAAAGAACACCCATGTCTTTAGACTATATAAAAAATCCTTGTCATAGAGCTGTAACTTCAAACTTACGTATTTTGAGGGAACTTGGAGCCAAAGGAATGCCTATCTTCCATAAATTGCATAACTCATATGAATTACTCAGTGCCCACAGACTACAGCCAATTTGATAAAGGAAAAAGTACTCCCTGTTTTCATTGTTCAGAGAAATACAGCTGGGCTGAGGGGCAAACCAGACTGGCACATGAAAAATCACTGTTAGGAAAAGCACTGCTGGCCTGACTGCACCTCCCACGGGATTCAGTCAACTGCCTGTAACCACGAGATTGGCACTGCTTAAATTCACAGCTTTCCAGAAGGATGAAGCTCGCTCCCTGTTCATCTTTGCCACCATCTAAAGAATTAAGAGAGTGGCGGGTGATGAAGAGCACATCAATCATGTTTATTGTGACAACCATGACTGTTATAAAACAGATACTCTTACAGCACATGCTAACCTCCCCCACGCCTTTTCTTTCTTTATTAAAAACTGGTTGAACATTCAGTTCAGGTCCCCTGGGACACATGCCTCGAAAAGTGGTGACCGCAGGAATAAATCCATTTTGGGTACATGCAATACGAGTTGCCCATAACACACTATTTGCAGGTATGGATCTAGGTGTAGGGCTGTTCTCACAGATGAACTCATGCAGTTATTTCTTACTGAATGGCTTTGAACAGTCTTGAGGAACAACCAGCTGTGTAGAAAAACAGCTAACAGAGAGATCTAGCTTTGATTTGGCTCAGTATTTGGTTCATCCGAGTATTCATCCTTTATGGTGGAATGGCTGAGCATAAGCAGCAATTAGTAAATTTCTGAACCACGGTCAGCTCAGGCACAGTCAATATTAAATTACTCCAAAGCTAATATTCAAAGTTTTCAAATGGGCTAAGGAAAGAACACAGAAGAAATGCCTGTGGGCTGAAAAAAATGAGAAGGCTTCAAACTAGGTAGCTTGAAGTGACACACAAACTCCTGTCCCGAAAAGAACTTCTTCCCTGGACACTATGAGGTGTTAACAACCTTTGTTCAAGCAGACAGCAGTGGAAGAATAGCTGTAGCTGCCCCTTACCTTCCCTGGCTAAAAATGTAGCCTGGCTTGATTTATTTCCTATGCTCAAAAGTTGCACTGGGAAACAACAGCACAATCTTGCAAAAAAATGCAAGTAAAAGTGTGGTTTTCAGATGAATTTCTTACAAAATAAAAAAAAAAAGGCTTCATGAAGTAAGGACTCACCAGTAAACATTTTAGATGGACCTTGCCACTGAGGAAACTGGAGAGGACTCAGTTTGACAGACCACGGGGAAGAAACGAAGTTTCTAGGCAAGACAACCAAAGAAAAATGAGTCTCTAGACATTAAACCCAAGTTATTCTCCCTTGTGTAGAGACACAGAATCAGAGGACTAAAGTAAATATTTGAGTCATC
>VYZQ01059133.1:79813-92505 GCA_013400655.1 Mystacornis crossleyi | reverse complement strand
ATAGCCACAACTCATTAGGTATCTGCTAATTACAGCTTTGAAAGATGCCATGGAGTGACACAAGGCAGCCCTAGATGTATTTAGTTAGTTTTACAACTGAGGAGCGTAAGAAACCCTTGGGTTCTTTCCTACAGTCAACAGCTTCAACAAAGAGCTCTCCATTAATTGCAACCACATCTTGTCTATTTTTATGTATGAGAAACACTACAGTCCTTATAAAAACCATAAAACAGCCATTGTCATTTAGGGATGCTATTAATCAAGGCATTCTCGAGTGCTTCCCCTTCTCAGCTCCCTTGCCTAGCTCTCAGCCTATTGGTTTTTAACTAAAAGCAGTGTGGCCATGTGCAGCCCTTGCAGAAAGCTCAGGATTTTGGTTTCAGTGCAGGAAACACTCAGCTGTGATCCCGCTTGCAAAGGGGACGCCCCGAAATGTTTGCAGGCATTCCCAGCGACGTTAATGACCAAAAGAATCAATCTGACAAAAAGGACTGAAAATACCCACTTTGTTCTGGAAGCACCTTTCCTATTGTTGCTTCCCTCCTCCACTCCTGTAAAGTCAGCGCAACAAGCAGAAGAGAAGCTGAACTCTCTTGGCACGATCCCAAACAGGTTCTTTCTGGGATCCTGGAATTCTTAGACTCAAGATTAGGAAAAGCTTTCCAAGGGTTAAAGTTAAGGGGAAGCAGCTGCCTAATGAAGCTCAAGGGTTGCCACTATGTAAGCACAATTTAGACAAGCCTCTGTTCGGAATATTAGTGCAAAGATTCTTCTTTAGGGCAGGAGCATGGATTAAGTGCTATCCTAAGATATTCTGGCTATTTTTGGATGCGTACAACTCAGCAGCCTCCCCTCCCAAGCTACCACCCTGTATTTTAACAGCTTTCTGTATCATTTTTAAACTCCTTTACAATTCTCCCAGGAACTCTGCACAGACATACTTGCAGTCCCTGAAGAAGACTGAAAACTCAGTTACTTAGTAATAATAAAAGAAAAACCAAAAAAACTCCAAACCCCAAATGGGATTGTTATCTCATCGAGAAGTAAAAAATAAGGCAGAAGACACACACGATAAAAGTAGATACCAGAGCCACAGCAGTAAAAATTACGAGTTACAAGAGAGATATAAATCCTGTTAGCAGGTTGGCAGAAACCTGACATTTCCAATTCTCCATAAAGCTGTTATACACATCTACTGAACTACAAAATTAAGACTAGTTCTGCCAGTTTGAGTCATGGCCAATTCAGGCAAGTTGCAAAGCTGACCTCTTTTTGAGTCCATGTTAGACACCTTCACTCTGCAGCAGTTACAGGGCTGCAATAGATAAGCTTTGAAGCATTACTCTGAAACATTTTTCAAGGCGTCTAGAAAACAGTTAAGTGTTGGAGGATAACTTTGGAGTGCCTTAACTTCTTTTTTTCCCCCTCCTGACAAATAAAGTAGGAACTTCTTAGCTCAGATTCACTGCTTCAGGCTCTTAGTTTGAGATGTGCTTCCGAGCCTTGTCAGCAGCAGCCCATAGCCAGGTCACCAGTTATCAGAAACACAGAGAAGAGAGCCAAAAGGGACCCTGGGTAGTCCTTTGCCCTGCCCAAAAGATCCAGCACACAGGAAGAGGATGGCTGAGTAGGGCAAGCCAGCAATAGCATGGTTCATCCATGTGGTTTTATGGGGCAGTTAATTTTTATTACCTGGTAATTACTGAGGAAGGCTTCAGACAGGCTGACTCTCCAGCCCACATGGCAGCAGACTTGTGTGGGCAGTCAGCTCACAAAAATCATGCTGCAAGACTAATGTTTCAGAGGGGAAAGCCAGTCCGTTAGGAAAGCCAAGTTCAAGAAGACAGTTTAGCCGTATTTCAATAGTACCAATAAAGGATATAAATACCAGCTCCTATGTTAAAAGAAAAAAAAAAGAAATAAAAAATTGGAGAAAGTAGCCGAAGAATAAGAAGTAGTTACAAGGTACAATAACCAAAAGTATGAAATATCTTAAAAAAGGCTGGAGGGCAGGGATCAGATGACAAAAAAGTGTCTGTGAACACATTTCTGTGACCACAGAAAGGCAAAGAGTTTTAAAGGTGAAGTGGGCAGGCTAAGCTCCCTGCTGCAGAGCAGACGCTTGTTTATGGCATCACCCCTGAAGTGGGTATAACAAGGAGGAGTGAAGAAGAGGGAAGAGAAGGCCTTAGGAGAGGGAAAAACAGTAAATATTGAACATGCTCATTTTTCAGAGGAGAAGCCCCACAATCCAGGGGTACAATGGCTGTTGCTTTAAAGCAGTGGGTATCGCTACCAAAGAAGTCACTAGCTATTCCCTCCTCCTTTACTGTTCCCTACTGCGGTACTATTTCTTCACACAGTCAGTATGTGTGAGCAGAACACATGAATACTTGTAAAATCAGTGCACTCTTCTCTGTTAGAGGCTCTGAATGTTTGTGAAATGAACACTTTGGTGAAACTCAGACTTTTCTGTGAGCTAACGCCAGTTAACAGGTTTTGATCCTCTGTACCTGTTTTAAACTTTATTTACATCTTAAAGCCAAATAGATATCAAAAAATCCTGAAGCATGTGATAAACATATGTCAAAGTCATGTATTTCCAATCTCTTCTGCTCATTCTTTGCAATAAAAAGCAAAAATTACAGTTGATTTACTGTGCACTCAAACACTGGGAGAATCCAGGAACATGTGGGATCAGTTTAGGTCAGGATCAAAACCCCATAATTTAGCTGAGAGCAGCTTCCAAACTAAGCTCATATTTTTTCAGACTATATTTATAGTGCAGTTACTATGTGCCAGTACATCATTAAATGTCCTAAGAACTAAACCCACCCTATTCTTTATGGGGAAGTTTTTTTCCCCTAAAGTCAGAAATACCCATTCCAGTGGAATTCTGCAGAAACCAGCAGCACTCCCTGCATTCTGCCCCCATCCCTCTCCAGTCCTGATGGCTGCTCAGCTGTCTGCAGCCTTTTCTTGTGCTGGTAAGAGCTCACAGTCTCCTCACTTCCTAACATGCACCTTGGCCTGGTTAGAACCACTGCTCCCCTGACCAGCTGGAATTGGCAAGTAGAGCTGGCAAAAAAGCGGAAGAGATTTGGGTTGAATATGAGTGTCTGGTTTCACCAGCAGCACATCAGCCTCGAGGATGCTGTAGAGAATAGGGAGGGATAAGCTACCGAGGCAAGGCAAGGCAGGCAGNAAAAAAAAGAAAACAAAAAAACCCAGAAGCTAAAAAATGCAGCCCTGAACCATTCATGCTGTTGTCCAGCCTACTGCCCAGAATTCTGGATGGGGAGAGAGAGGACTGACTCCGATTTCTACCACTACCTTTGCGATACAGAGCTCTCTCGTGGGCTGCTCTGCCTGCATGACACAGATAATGATGCAATTGTCAAACCCTCTGGTTCCTGCTCTGTGTGCTCAGCCACATGGTCCTGTTTCAAAGCCTGATTATTTCTGACCCTGCTGCATTAAAGCTGCAAACTGAGAAGAGCACTGAGCAGGAGACAAATTGGCCACGCATCAGAGATCTCAGTTTCATGTTCTTACTAGAGGAATGGTGTGTTTTGATGAATGTTCAGAGCTGAAAACTTAGCCTTATCACACAGAAGTTGCTGTCTGCAGGGAGAGGCACGGGGAGACTAATGCTGCCTGGAAAAGCAGCCAGCTGACTCCGTATCTCTCCCAAACAACATCGGGACATGCTGAGCTCAGGAAGCAGTGGGAGAATGAGCAAAATCGTGTCACAGACTAAATCAAGAGTCATTCTGCTTTGCAGAGTCTACAACTGTTGCAACATCCACAAACACAAAACACGAGCTGAAAATGAACTATTGCAACTATTTCTCTTTTCCCCCCCCCCCTCTATTTTCTTTCTTTTCTTTTCTTTTCCCACTTGAATGTGTGCAGAAGATACAGTCTGAGTACTGAATGTTTCTCTAAGAAGAAAATGACAGACCCAGAAATAAATACTCTGGGATTAATGGAGCCAGGGCACATACAGTGGCAGGAAACTTTGCCAGGTTGCTGTAAGCATTCATGAAATGTTCTCTAACGTCTGCCTGCAAAGCACTGCAATATTCAGTGGGATGGACTGAAAGGCAGCCAACAGGGAAAACATCTTGGGTGCTTCTACGCCACTAATTACCTTTATCAAACTTTAACTAGTGATGTCAAAATATTTTCAGCCTGTAGTCATGAAATGGGCAACAAACACACAAGTTTGCTACTTCACACTAACATATGTTTGGTCTCAAGAAGTTAGGTACTCATCTGTTTCCAAATCATGTTTAAAATTTAAAAACCCAAAAAACCCAACCCCCCCCAAAAAACCAAGCCAACATAACAACAAAACCCCCAAAAAAACCCTCCACAACCTTTTTATCCCTGTCCATGCTGTTGAAACATGTCAGCTTGCACACAAATTATGGCTTTGCAGGACTTCTTATCTCTGATATTTCTCACGACATAATGGCTCCGGTGTAGACCTGCAAGGTAAAACACAGTTTTAAGCATGAATAACAAAACTGAGCTTTCCATCAACATGGATTTGCTGAAAGGAGGAAAAAGGCTTGGACACACAGATAACATTTTGGCTGAAAACAAGTTCAGATTGCTGCAACACAGACAGCGAGAGGACAGCAATCTTTTGGCTTTGCAGAAACAAAAGAGAAATAAGGACTAGATTTTTAGCTTCACTTTCAAACTCTGACTTCAGACCAAATTAAAAAAACTACGGGTAAAATTATTTTGTGAAGACAAACATGCCTGAAGTCAAGCACAACCCTATCAGCTGATACCAATTAGAAGGGGCTGTACAATTCTTCTGATATCCCAGTCTTAGTGACATTCATGATGTCAGCAGGTACTTTTCTGAATGTGACTTTTCAACCTCAGCACTGAGAAAACCTATAAATTAAATAAGCTAAATCTGCCAGTGATTCAACAGCACCTTCTTCTTCTTTTTATTAAAGAAGTCAGAAAGGCAAAAAAAAAAAATCAAACCCACAAATCCTCTACCATTTCACTACTGAGCTATAGTATATTAAATCATAGATATGAGTCAACAACCTCATGCTGCTGGGAAAAAATGGAAAACCATTGTGAGGAGAATAAACAAGTGTCATCTGCAGAACACATGCGGGCAACGCTCGCGTTTGGCTCAGTGGGGGAAAGCAGGAGGCTCAGCTGTGGGCACCACTGTCCCAGGAGGATGTGCACAGAACAGACAAAACCTGGAGAACAGGGACAAGGACAATGAGGGGCCTCTTAGTGAAGGCTTAGAGCTGCTTGTTCTGAAGAGCAGAACCCTAACCCCAATCCCCTTTGCGGCGGTCCTGGGACACATGAGGAGCAGCTGGGAGGAAGGAAGGGTTTCCTCCACATCCCCAGCCCCTGGACAGCATTATGCTCTCTGAAGAGCAGGAGTGTCAGAGACAAGACCAAGACAAGCACCCCTGCTGTGACCTTTAGTGTAGCGGGAATTATAAATTTCTGGAATACAAATTGGCTAATTTCTGAGAAGTACATCATGACCTTGCTGTGGGTGCTTGCTCTAAGATTTCTTACCCCACTGCCCGACTGAGAGTGCTCAGCACTTTCTCCTGGAGTCCACCTGGGCATTCCTTTCAAGCTGCTCCACTTTGCCCTTCCTCCTTTCTGTTCACTGTTACTGGCTCATCAGTGGTTTGCCCATCTTTCTCCCGAGCCTTCCCTCGTGGATGCTGGAAAATGTGCTGGGTTCCCTTTGCTGACTCAGAAATATTTCCCTACGTTATGAATGGATTTTTAAGGCTGGCTTTTGTCACACGCTGTGTTGGTTGTGAGTCATATTATGGGTTATATTGCAAGTTATAATGTTGCACAGTGTTTTATGTTGTGATGTTATCTTTCTGAAATATCAAGGGGATGGCAGATGTTGCAAGGTTGGGGTGATTACACGAGTTTGGTTTCAGGGGGGTCGGGCGATTTTATGTGATAATGCCGGTTCTGAGGGGCTTGCAGGGGGAACAAGCCGCTGCCAGGCAGCCTTCGAAAGCACCACCATAAAAGGAATAAGGACTCCAACCAATGGGAGCCCTGATCGCCTCAGCGACAGAAAAGCGCGGGCTCCCAAAAGATTGGCGATGGGGCGTGGCTATGCAAAACCACATGAATATGCATCGGGCTGAGGCACCTGCAGGGGTATAAAAGGCCGAGCAGCCATTTTTGTAGACGGGCCTCTGGCACCAAGCTACGCTCCCAGCGCTGCCCTATTTTGCTTTGCGGACATTTTATAGTTCTCGATAAAATTTTAGTATCTCATTTCCATATCGGATCTGAGTCGTCTACAACACCTAGAAGCAGACAGAGAAAGATAAAGAAACAGGAGCAATCCAGCAGTTTCCACAGACTGACCAGGTTGCACAGATGTGATGCAAATTAAACAATTCAGTTAAAATAAGTGGTAGCAACTGAAAGTGCCTGAAAGCTATTTTGAAATAATTATTTCTGTAATTTTTTAAATAATAACTTTGCATTTCAATGTTACTGTACAAAGTTAAAATGCTTCCAAGCACCACTATTCACTTGAGGCAGCAGCATTCGCATTTGAAATTTTAGGCAGAGGGAGTGGGTATGGAGAGAAAGAGAAAAGTCTTCTTCAGAATTGTGTTGATAAATCCAAAAATAGAAACATTTTCCAAACAAATTTTCTACGTGCGAGTGTCCCAGTTTCCCAGCAACTCTGTCAGTGACATAATGTTAACATTGTGGGAAAGCAGCTCTGGACAAGAAGCTAAGACTTTTTGGAGTCTATTCATAACCCTGCATTTGCATTTGATAAATTGCTTCATTGTTACAACAATTCCCCTTTAACGTGATGATTGATTCTTCTTGTTTTACACAAAACCCATTTGGTTTAAAATGCTAATTTTTCAGCATTTTCTCTATCATTACATCAGAAGTTCTGACTTCCAGGAAGTTGTTTAGATATTTTCTTCAACTAAAAACCATTTTACATGGGCTAAGTTTCTCTAGATTTTATGTAAAACTGGCAATAAATTTATAGCATGATTTTAATAGGTTTAAAACTAAATGTTTAATTATTTCGTTTAAAACTAAATGCTTAATTATATTAAGACAATTATTTAAAGCTAAAAGAAAGTGAGTTGTAACACAGTTGTATCCATAACAAGAAGTAAAAAATTTTGTATTTTGATGTTTTCAATTAATATTCCAGATATTTGTCAATTTCCCAACTGCATTCACAATTTCTTGAAAGAATGGCACAGGATCCAAGTTTCTTCTAATTTATGCAGTCGTAATTTTTTTAACATAATGGTGTTATTCATACCAACATGAGCAGGACCACACTCTGAGCAAGCTGGACCCTGAAAGTAAGTATTCCAACCAAGCTAATGCCGAGGTGAGGGTTTCTCTAGAACTCTTGAACAGAAATTCATCCAGGCAATTCCTCTGCCACAGTTTCAGCAGCAGCAAAAGGCTCCCCCAGCACACTCTGAGCTACCCAGGCAGGCAAGGTGAGCAATCAAGTGGAGATTTGGTTTGTGCCAGCACCCAGCGAGGTTTTTATGGTGGCACTTCTGCTGAGGGGCACGACACAGCCCAGCCCCAGGGTATTTAAGAAAAAGTGGCCTCCTGCCCCCTCCTGTGCAGACCCGTCCAGGCAGCACCTTGAGTACACAGCAAGGACCCTCCACCTGCAGCCTGGGAAACACCCAGCCCACACGTGCTTCAGCTCCTCTGCCTCCATTCCTATTTAAAATTCAGCTTTTCCCCAAGTAGTCTGTAAAATTTTTCTCCACTTAACCTCAAATTTCCTTTCTCCCCGGCTCATAACTTGAGCTGAAATGGGAAAAAAAGAAAAAAAGAAAAAAAGAAAAAGAAAAAAAAAAAAAAAAGCTTGGCTTGTCTTGGGAGCGTCAAGAAATAAAACCAGCTTTGAAACAACTGCGAAACGGCAGAAGTAGATTTCAGTGGGACTTCTAATGTGCTGTGAATTACACTGGTGCTTAATTAAATTACCTTGCTGAGTCTGGGCCTAAATTAATGTGCGATACACTCCTCGGTGTTTATTTGGCTTGGGTAATTAAGGTAACAAAATGAGGGTGTATAGCTAATGTAAATGAAAGTTTCAGTAATTAAGTATTTCTTCATTCCAGCACCCCGCATAGCCTGCTGATGTATGTGGTGAACATACGAATAGGTGAACAAAATCCTTCAGGTTTCTTCTGCTACAGAAGCCAAATAGGGCAATTCTTAAGAACCAATCCTACCCCACCCTCATCCATTTGTAACAATTTCCTTTCAAGCCATTAAATGACTTTCTGTGACTCTTTTGTACCCCCTGGTTCTGAGTTCCATTGGAAACCAACAAGTGGAAGCATGAGCTACTTACTTACTTACTTAAAGCCTGGAAAAATGGGGGAGACTTTGAAAAGGCTGGTTTCTTCCTCAGAACGCGATGAAATTTCACACTGGTTCTTACTGAAACCAGTTCACGTATCCCAGGCCCTTCCTCTCCCTACCCCATCTTTCCCCGACCCACATAATTTGCCTATTTATGCATCAAATCTGGTATAATAAATCAAACTCCCTAAAGACCCTGAACCCATTTCCACTCCATCACACGAGGGCAACTCCACCCGGGGCTGTGAAATGGCATTAGGGTAGTGGAGAATACGCTTTGCAGTATTAACATGAATTAAATTGGAATTGAAAATAAAGACCTCTGAACAGAGTTTCTTTTTGCAGCTCTAATAAAGTCTGCATTCTTGGCAGCAGCACCCAAAATCTGGCTGGTGCACTGAAAACAGAAACCCTTCCTCTGGCTGGTGTCGCCCCTTTCCTTCCCAGGGCTGCCAAGAACCACAGGTCGCTGCTGGAGGGCAACACCCATCAAGGCTTCTCTTAGTTTGGGGTACCACCAGAATGACTATTGTTAGCTCAGGGATACCAGTTCATCTGCCAACGTCCTCAGCTGATGGAAAAAATGGATTTGAACAGAAATGAGTGAAGGCGGGGGGGAATACTCGTAAAGTTTTGAAGTTTTCAAAGGTTTTGTTTTGATGTAGAGTTCAAGGCCTCAATAAACCTTTCTGCAGGTTTAGATGAAACTGGAAGTGTGATAAGCTAAACTCTGTGCTTTGCTGAAATAACCAAAATCTATGGACCACACTCATTTTTACTGGAGGAGACTGAGTCAGTGCAGCAGCTTTCCTACACCAAGTTCTTGTTGATGTTTCTTTGTTGTCACTTGTATTTATCACCCACTGTATACCTGTAATTCTGAAATCCATCTTTTTGCAATGGCATCTTGTACGTTATTTCTAGTGAGACGCCAGTGAGGATTCCCATAATGACCGGCTACATAAAGCAGTTCTTCGTCTCCCACAGGACACAAAGAGGAATGATAAACCATGCAAAGGGACTGCAGCAGCAAGTCCTGAGAGGGGGAAAAAGTACCTGATGATTTGAAGGGTTTCTCTTCAGTTTCCTGCAACATGGCATCAGCCACCCGAAGACCTGCTGGGAGCTCATCAGGCCCCCAGATGCATCATTACTCACGGTACAACACTGTTAAGATCTTCCTGTAGCCAGCACAGGCAATGCCAGTAAATGAATTGTGGAAGCCAAATCAGTATTCCTTCAAGATCTTAGGAGGAGAAATATTGCCACGGAGGGATCGTTGTCTGCTGTACCTTACGGTTACAAAAAGTTTCACTGGAAAAAACACAGATGTTGAAGAGAAAGTTAAAAACAAACAAAAAAAAGGGACTCCAGGGCTGTTTTATCTGGATTGCTGTTTCTGGTATTCTGCTGTGAAGTGTCCTGTCACTATCTAAAACTTTTTTTTAGAATCATTAGAGTGATCTCACACCTTCTGCTAAACTTGAACTCACTGCAGCCTGCAAACAACTCTGAAGTGCAGTACCTGTTTCTTCCTGTCCCAAGGAAAACTTACTGATCACCTGCCTTTCAATCTCATGGATATCCCGAGTGTCCAAAGCCCTATCAGGTATGAGCCCTTCGTCTCCCAAACGAGCAAGTGGATCCACTCAGGAGTAAATCCACTTAGCTGAGCAGTCCATTTTCAACTCCGGGATGAAATCCTTTGTTCAGGTAACATATCCAGGTTGGCAATCAATCACCTTTATAAATGACAAATATCCTGTGCTACACACAAGAAAAACGCACGATCTCTTACATCAGTGGATTTTAACCCCAGCCCTCTCAATCTCCTCCTTTAGGACATCTGCCTATTGACTGACACAGAACACTTCAGAAAAACCAGAACAGCCTCCTGTCAGAAGAATGCTTTTCTTGCAAATAACGTCAGAGAGCTCTGTAAACAAAACATTGCCAAGGACCACCCATGGGTGTGATCAGCCAGCTCTTTTTTACCGGGCACTTTATCAGTGTCTGTCCAGATCCCTCCCAAGTGCTCCAGCTATTGCCATTCTCAACTGCACGCTGAGAAATGAGTGCAGGAAATGGACTTAGCTGAGGCCACAAAACATTTATCTTCATACTAGTCTGGTAGATTACCATGTTTATTTAAAGTGGCATAACAGTCTGCAGTTGGGAAAAAAAAAGCCCAAACGGAACTGTAGGGATTTTCCCCGTGCTTTTGATTTCTCATCAGCAAATAAAAACGTGAAACACCACTCCGTGTGGCACTTTCTTCAGTGCCAAAATGTGTGTGCAGTGTGCTGGAGGGTTAACTCACATCACCTACTTCCCTTGGAAAATTAGTAGGCTGACTAATCAGCCTTACTCTTTGGAGGCTTTAGGAACTTATAAATGGCATTATTTTCAAATGTCTGTTTAGCTCATGCAGCTGTTGAGATACTTTTATATTCGCTACCCACTTCAGACATGGGAATTAGACCTTAAATCTGATAGAATTAGCTGGTCTGATCAATACACAAGCTTTTGTCCCACACCTGCTGGACAAAACATGTTCTTGTCCAAGAAAATACACTGCTTGAGGATCAGAGCATTGTATCCAGGAATCTTTACCTGTACCTAGGAACACTAAATTTGACTATTTGCTTTGAGATGCTGAATTTTACAAATTAATGTGGGTCATGATCTGCCAAAGCCTTAATAAACTCCATTTATATGCATTATAAATTTCTTTCAGAGTCTTGTGGAAAAAATTACTTTTCCTGCCAAAAAAAAAAAAATCTCTAAAATACAAACTTTTAGTGAATCATACTTGCCAGCTGTGTGAAAGCCCACCAAGGATATTACTCTAAATAGACAGAAATCACGCTTTTGAAGATCAATAGCCTAACAAAACTCACATCAGAAAAATAAATCACTCCACCTAAAAGGTGTGGATTTTGCTTTGAAATCCATTCCCCTGATCTGCCACGTTCATTTCTCTGAATGAACTTCAGTGTGAATGCAGCTTTTTTGCAAGTCAGAGAAAAGCAGCGGAGTCGCACAGAAAAACGTTCCCCGAAGGCTCCCTTGTTGTGTGCAGGAGCATTAATGATGAGTTATCCCTACTGGAGGCATTTTGCCATGATACACCCCACTGTCACTCTTACTGGGGGGTTTTGGTTTGCTGGGGATTTTTGCTTTGTTTTTATAGCCACATAACCTCTCTGGATCACCACTGTATTGGTCAATCACATGCAGGAAAAAAAAGAAAAATCATCTTTTTCTCCAGCATTACAGCACATGCAGCATACTGGAGGGATAATTAACTCACAAGTCCCCCTATTTCCCTTGGAAAATTATTAGGCTGGCTAATAAACCTTACAGTTATGAGGCTTTTATGAACTTACAAACCCTGCAGTAATTTCAAGTGCATGTGTGGTTTGTTCAGCTGTTTGAACACTTCTCACCCCAATCACCCTTTCTCCCCGTGAACTCACACCCCAGAAATGCTTTGCATCAATGAAAAATAACTGTATGATTGAAAGTGTATGAGATTCCTGCACATTCACTCCTTCCATGACTAATTAGAGGGTTTGGGGATCTTTTTTCCTTTTCTACTAAGAGGAGCTATACTGCCAGAGACTGTGAACTGGGGACTTTGGTGCTTAACACACTCTGGATTTATTATCTGATCTTCAGGTGAACCACTTAAACCTCTAGTGGTTTAATTTTACCAGCTGTAAAACACAAGTAACAATCGTCACCTACCTTTAGGTGCCTTCAGACATTCCAGGGAAAACACCACCTCAGGGCCATGGGGATGTGCCAAACCCCTCGTACTGTGGGATCAACTTCTTCCTCCAACTTTCCACAGAAGTTCTTGCCATTAGGAAAGCAGAGAATGCAGAATGTGCTGACAACCCTACCTTACTTCTACCCATTAAAAAGGCTGAAAACATAAATAAACTACATGTAATATTTTCCAAAACATTGCAAACACTGCACCAATTTCAGTAAAGACCACGAAGAACAGTAAAAAAATGAAGAAGCTTGAAAAATATTTCTAAGTAAAGTAAGAAGTGTTCCATACAACAGCTTGTGTCAATTTATTCTCTCCACCTGAAAATACCTGAGAAAACTGACAGAGATCATGGGTGTCCTGAGAACAAGTGAGAGCTGCAAGACATCCCCCTGTGATTTTTCCAAACGGCATTTCCCTCTTGGGCTGCTGATGGGATCCCCTTGGACACAAAGTCAATAAATGTCCTGGTAAATATGCTTTTATTTCATGAATG
>VYZQ01059133.1:53965-66571 GCA_013400655.1 Mystacornis crossleyi | reverse complement strand
AACTCATTTGATGTATTTCCTTTTGCTCGTAAGAAGATTTTTATATAACACCATGCAGGTTAATTTATAAGATGTCTCACTTCTTTCTTCATTCAGTATCTTCTAGTGCCTCACACCACTATAAGTTTTACAGCATTTCAGGACAGCTGTGGTTTTAAAAATAGAAATTTCTCATCATATCATAGTAGGTGTAAGAAAGCTCATTTGGCATAATTTCTCACTTGAAAACGTGAAAATAGATCACATCAACAAGAAAGTGAGATCCTTACCACATGCTTTGTAAAGCCCCGTAAGCACAACATGAGTACAGCCAGCCCGAGAACCGNAGTTAAGTGAATAATGTTGCAAACTGGAAAAAGTCCTCCTTTTGACAAAGTGATTAACTAGAGAGCCTCCACCAGCGCTTCTTGGATGCATTCCCAGGAAAGCCTCTCGTGTTCCTGCTATTCCTCATCCTAGATAAATAAATGAATACAAAACATTACTTAAACATGGAGAAAGTTGTTTTCAGCAATTGATAGGAAGTGTTTTGATAATAGCGTACTTGGTATTAAAAATAGACATATCTCAGCATTTACAGGGAGAGCACCATCGCTCATGCTGCATTTGCTCTCAGCTTAACAGAGCATTTCAAAGTCATTCAGTTGTGAAAAGCAGATGAATGTATGACACTGCAGAAAAGCTTGCTTTTAAAATACTTTTTTTTCGCCATCAATATTCCTTCATAATAACTTGTGAAGTTTATGAAAAGTAATTTAATTTTAAGCAACCAAAGTTTGAAAATATTCAAATCAATTCACACTTCAGTGCTTTTATAGGATATAAACCCTTCTTTTCCATGAGGTATTATACGTGTTACCTGGAAGCACAAGCTGTGTCAACATTCTATCCAAAAGGCAACCGACATCAGTCAGAAGAAAAGGAAACCACACAGACCCCAAGAAATTGCAATTACGGGAACCTGTAGGCTTGTAGCCTGTAAAAGCTGCACAAGATGAAGACGGGGGAGGGAGTGGGACACAGGAAAAAGGATTGAATGGGAAACGAAAGAGGAAAGACTACAGAAAAGGAGGAGAAAGAAGCAAACACTTAGAAGAAAAGAGAGCTCTGGCAATTTACAAGCAGAATGCCTTCCAGGAGAGATGTAGAAAATCTGGCATCTTGAAAGAAAAGCCCCAGTGGGACTGAGACTGGGAGGAAAGGCAAAGAGAGGAGAGATGAGCTGTAGTGTTGGCTGGCCACAACACAAAGACCTTCCCACATGTGTTGTCATGGCTAGCAGGCAATGCAGATAAATACAGCTCCCAAGTTGAGGGGTGAAAGCACTGGCAGTTCTTATAGAACAATCTAAATTAGGCTAGGAAGTTTAAATTCTGATTATATCTCTAATTTTAGACTTGCAACAATGGGCTAGGTCTATTTGATGGTCCTGCTCTTATTCTGGTGCAGTTGTTGTTGTGCCATTAACCCATTTGAGAAATTGAAGATTCCTGCCTACACCGAGTGAACTAGTGGGTACTTCAGCCTGCCGAAATGCTCAGCAAATTAGTATGCAATCCGTTCTCAGAAGTGGCAACTAAAAAGGTGGACAGAGCTGGGATTTGGGTTCCTTTACCAGAAAATGTAAACATTCAAACCCCAAGAGTCCATAATGTACCTAAGAGTGATGAAGCTGAACGGGCAGGGATAACTCTGTGGGATTGTGGCACTAGCTAGCTTCGTATGGCCCTGCACAGGTGTGCTGAGCTATCTGAGGTGTGCAGAGCTGCAGGCAGTCACAGTCTTCCCCTGAACACAGGTGCCAGGTTTGTTTTTACTGGTAGCCGTCCTCCTCTCGTTGGTGTTTCTGTTCTGTTGCTGGCAGTGTGCTCAAAGCAATCTCGCTTTAAAATGCGCTTTTCCCACACAGTTTTGTGGGCTGTCCTGAGGGTGTTTCTGATGAGCATTTTGCTCTGTGGATCGGACAGTGATGCCATGTGTTGCATGGATGCCTTGGAGGATTTTATTCCCGTGTAGTTCAGTAGCCCTTCATTCCATGATCTCAGGGCACGCTGGTTTTCTCCACCACAGCGAAATGGTGGAACTTACATCTCCCTCTGTGTTTAGGTTGCTGAAGCTCATAAAAACATGGCTGCGTTACGAACAGAACATTCCTGTAACTTCACGAGAAAGAATTGTTTTCTTCCTGGCTCCTCTTCAGAGCTCAGTGGTTAACAGGGCCAGGCTGCCTCCTCTGAACACAGGAGATATTAACAGAGTTCTTGGCCATGTAGCACAAGAACTTCTGCCCAATCTGAATCATGAAACGCACTGTCTTTTGCAAGGGAGAGGGAAAGAAACATGATGGTAAAGTCTTACTTGGCTCTTTTCAGTCGAGCTGACAAGCTGTTGTAGGCTGAGCGACTGTAGGCTGAACAAGTTGGCAGGAAAAGAACAGTGTTTTCCAAGCTGGACTCTGTAGCCAAGTCTGATGGGTAGCATAACAGACTGTATAGCCTCCAGTCAGAATAAAATCCATAAAATGAAAAAAACCACAACAAACCACAGCATGCAGTCATCAAATCTATTCATATGTTCAGGACTGGCTGCATAATCAAAGGAAAATTACTTCATTGGGCTCACTGCCCAATAACAAGCTGGAAAGGGTGAGACTTTATTTCTTGGATTTAATTGAAGGCAATCGGGATGACATCTCCTAACCCCATAAAGCTGATATTCCTTGAACAGTTCATGATGACTTTTTTGTTTACCGTAATTCTGAAAATGTCACAGCACAAAGGAAATCCAGAAAACAAATGATGCTGCTATCACAGAGAACCTACACATTTAAGAAAAGAATGAGTTCCCTAACTTTAAACATAGCCAACGCTTTTTATTGGCAAAATTATTTTCCAGCCCACAATGTTTGTCCTGGTTCAACAGGCATCTGTGTTTTAAGCTACATGTCCTTTCATCTCATGACTGTTATTTGAGTTTTAATGAATTAAGGTGTTTAGACCAAACTTTGACTCCTTGGCTGAGGCAATGCCATTAAGCAAGTGTATTCCTTATGGATGCCTACGGCCTTTCTCCATACTTGGCTCACCCTTGGAAGAACAGAGGCACAAAGACAGAGAGAAGGTGCCAAGCAGTTGCTCCAGTCAGGGGAAGTATATCCCACCACGCCTGGGAGATATCGGCCTGCCTTGTTCTTGAGAATCTCCAAAGGAAGACACACCACCACTTGGATTCTCCGTGTCCCCTAGGGATAGGGCAGGAACTAGTTTGCAGGAAAAAGACATTTTGATGTCAGAAAGAGCTGATCTCCAAAAGCAGACAGCTATTCAATCTGCACCACCATTCTTACATCCAGCTTTATCAAAAACGTCAGACTACCCCGTAAGATACAAATCTAAATCCTCCAGTTTTTCTAAATCCCTTGCAGCCCCGACACACTTCTCTGAACTTTAACTTCTCTTCATTTGTTTGCCTCAGATCTTCCAAACTTGTATCAGGGCTGACTCAGTTGTCGGATACAATTATTAGGTTCCATCACAGACTGCTTCAGCTCCTCTTTCAAGTGTTACATATTTCATCAAACTCTGATGTATGCCTAAATTAGCTACCTATTCTTAAAGCTCTTTTTCAGTATTTAGCTGGAAGTCTAAATTACTGGCTGTCAAATGAAGTTTAAGGATTTAATTATTTGCATGGTGCCAGATAAAATGTATTAAAATTAATGTTCACAACATGTAACAGTTCTTAAAATTTGATGCTGGGACCAAAACCAAACTGCTAAACAAGAGAAAAAAATCTTGTTATTATCTCTTAATGAGAACCACTGATTATTTTTTACATTTCATTTACCAGTTCTTCATCTTAATTAATTCTACATGGCAAAGTGAAATTACTCTGGTTGATGAGGATCGTTCTGACTCCGAAATACACTTATTAAATGAAATTAAAGCATGGTGCTAATCAGGCGAACGAGCATGTGTTGCCAACCAAACATACAAACCCCAACAATGAGATAATGACAGGTATGGTGACAGACACAAAGCAGTGCTATTTAAAGAGACTAAAAGGCTTTGAGCTTCCCTAGGAGAAGGAGCAAGGTAGATATAAAGCTCTACAACCTTCAGGAAAACATCTTTCGCTTTTTAAATTGTGTTTGGTTTCTATCTCAAAAATAAAGCAACATCTGCATTGCAAAGGGACTGAAGATTGATGAAGTAGTGGACTGCCAAGCTGTACCAGAGCACAGACCTCTGTTAAGACACAATGAGAGCAGTTTTCCAGTAATGCCCACTAATGTTTCCCAAGTTTTGGCACATTCATCCAGCAAGTCATTTCAAAACAAATAAAATAAGTCCGGATTCAATACCGTCTTCCAAGTGACTTTCACTAAATCAGGTTATATTTGTTAGATCTTGAGTCAAGGCAGTCCTGTGTGTGTGTATTATGGGAATAACCTGGCACAGGTAAGCAGAGCCAGCAAAGCTTGCAAATTGATGTGATGATAATTTCTGAATTAGCTTCAAAAGCTTTGTTTTGCTCAATGACAAGTGAGATGATTAACACAGAACTATTTGCTTTCATTTGCATAGAACACATGGTTCCCTGGCTGAAATTATAATTTTTCCTGGCAAACCTCTGACACAAGAAAGGGCTGAACACAAGACCTGGCAGTCCGAATGTGTATCAGGATGCAGGCTGACAGAGGAACTTTGCTCTTTCTGAGAAAGAGAGATTTCTGGCCATAGCAGAGATCTTTTTGAAGGTCTGAGGAGAGGGGAAGATTTCTGTGCGTGTCTGTCCCGGGTGCTCTGGAGCTGAGCCACTGGCTGGGGTGATTATGCAGCCTGTCAGTAATCACTGTTCTCCTGTCATTTTGGAAAAATACATTTTTAGAGGGATACAAGTATGTCAAGAACTCTAATGGCGTCAATTAATTTCTCACACACTTTTCAAAGGTGAGACGTGCACACAAGCAAAGGTGCCATGAAATACTGTGGATTAAACTCATGAATATATTATTTACTACTTCTGCACAGCAATTACTCACATGTTTTCCAGGGAGAGGAAGAAAAGTCTGCTTATGTTTCAGAGAAATTAAGTCCTATGCTTCTCCAAATATACAAGAGGAAGTTCACCCAAATGTTTTGCTCCCTGAAGTATCCCCCTTCCTGACAGTTCTTCTTTTGCTGGTTGTCCAGGGCATAATTAAACCCAGATCTTATCTTCCAGGGACAAACACAGGCTATATGTTAGAAAAGAAAGTAGCTGGGGAACTAGAACAGTTGTTTGCATCATATTATTGTCTGGATCCTTGAAGCTTTACTACTGGTCTTTCGTGGAATCTACTGAAGTACACAATAATAAAGTGTATTATTGGTATTAATCTCTTCCTACTCTGAAGAGATGGGAGTCTAAAATAAGCCACATACAAGAAGAGAGAAGATGGAGGCAGACTTTTCTATTACTTAAATTTGCATTCAGCTCAGCAGTCTCTTTTGCAGAATAATTTACACCTGTATTTTGCACCAGTGTGAGCCAGCACTCTTGGGTCTGCAGCTGAAATTCAGAGAGGAGGTGTAACTAGAGATACATTAACTACTTGTTTAGGTAGTTCAGATACTCGGCGAATTGTGCTGGTATCTACAATAGCAGTTCAGCACAGGAATAAATCATGTCATTCTATGAGTGTGCTTTTATTTGCAGGAGCCACATGGCTGTAAAAGTATAAATTTAATTATCTTTTTTTCTTTTCGTAATGTGGCACATAACATAAAAAGGATATATTGCAACACAGGTAAAACTTTCAGTTAGTTGTTCCAGCTTACCCTATCTCTCAACAATTAACACTGAATGGCATTTGCCATTTTTGAGAATGGAATCATTTATACAGATAGGGACTGAAAAACTTGGTATTTTAAATAGATCACTTCTGCTGTAGGACTGACTTGACTCAAATCATAATGGCATTTTTATTACTATAGCCTCATTTATTTTCAAAACTCCAATTTTAGCATCCGGTGTTTAGAAATCTTACCTCTTTTCATCTAACAGTGATGCAGGGGCATATTGTCACACTGTGGTGTACACTTCAGGAGCTCACACCCATCCCATTATCGTTCCATGATGAGCATGGCTCGCTCTGCCATTTTTGAATAAAATTAAGTGCATTTTGAATCTGGGGAGTGGAACTCATTGTTGCCAACACATCCCCGTTTTCTCTGACTTCTAGTCTGGACATACATTGATTTTTGTGGCTGTCGTAACTCTCCCCTCTCCCCCAGTTTCTAAATGCAGCAACTAAGAGATATGATTGTAACATTCCAGATAAAAAGAGGGTGTAGAGACGCAACATATCCTCTTGGTATTTAGCGTAACATGTACTTTACAAGAGCTGCATTTAGACCCAGCACTGATTTACTCTGCCACTCTGCTTAGCTGTTCGATAAATACAGTGTTCCACACAACCAGCGCTCCCTGGAGATGTATTATTGGAGCAGATCCTTCTCCCTCAGCACTGCCTTAGAAAACTAAATATAGGTGCCTAAAATGAAATGAATTGCAAGTGTAACACAAACCAGCATTAAAGCCAGTGAGAGTTCTGGGCACTCAAGAATTCAGGATACTTTATCTAAACCATCAGAGACAAGAATCACATTACTAATTAGCAACTGGCCAAAATAAACAGGGATCAAGGACATTGTCGAGCTAAAATAAGAACCCATACTCAAAATGCAGGCCAAACTTCTTCTTGAATTTTTAAAGTACAGCTGACCAGTAATTTCGATGCTCATTCTGATTCCCTCTTTCTTGCAGGACTAGTAAATGTGAGGTATTTTCCAAGCTTCTAGGTAAATGAGTCTACCTTCCCTTTCCAGAGAAAGAGAGAGAGAACAGCTGGAAATCAGCTGGATGAAGCTCTGCAGTGGCTTGGTGGACTATCCTAAAACTCTTGTTCTCCCCTAAGTTGTCCTCCTCTGCCAGATAAAAGAGGCAGTTGGACAACCTGCCAGAAGGAATTCTGCTGAACAGTAGGACAAACTTTCATTTTTCAAGGTCCCCAACAGGAATTTTTTGATTTTTTTTTTTTTCAAGGCCACCTCTTCTATATTCATCTCTGCTTTGCATTCTGAAGAGCAGGTGACTCTTGCTTATCAATAAAAGGATTTGGTCCCACATCCTCCGGAGGGCACAGCAGGCTCTTCCTGGCCTGAGAGGCTGAGAATGCTGTTCTCCAGCCAATGCCTGCTCTCAGATGTAGAACACTGTGCTTTGAGCTTTTGCTTCAATGCAAAGTTAAACCTCTCCTTTCCAATCTTTCACTCTGGGGAATAAAGGGAGGTTGGAATTGCAAATTCTTAACTCACTGCCATGTTAAACTAAGCCCTCTCCAACAGTTTACTTCCATCTTTTCACACTTTTCACGCCGTTCCTCTCCACACAAGCCCATGCTTCTCTTGACTTCCATTTACCCCTGGGAATCTTTCAGGAGATGCAATCAGTGCCAAAATATTGTAACCCACATCCCTTTCTCTTAGGAGCAGAGAAACAATGATGCTCTGAAGTTAGGACTAAACATGCAAAGACACAAAGACCTCCTGCGCTGCTGTCACTGGTGGGGCAGCTCTGGCAGCACACTTTGGATGAGCTGCTATGCCAAGAAGCCTCTTTTATACCTTTTAAAGGCCATTATGAAACTGCCTAAGGTGCAGGATACCAGCAAAAGACCCAGAGTACCTTTCACATGCAAATGTAAGAATAGGAAAAGCTACAACTGGAGGCAAAGAGTCAGACAGAAATATAAATGCCAAACCCTAGTAAATACAGCCAAAAGCAGTGTGTGCCTGGCTCCAAGAACCCAAACTGAAGCTTTCTTGGCCCAAGAGATAACCAGTCCTGGGGAGACAACATGGAACCGTTTTAATGTCAGGAAAAAAATCCATTTTGTAACGCTGCTATCTTGTCAAGAAGACTGCTGCGGTACGGAAGATGGATCATATGAAAGATGGGCAACAGCCCACAGACAGTCTATGGTCTCCAAGATTTTACCATAACACACTGGTCTTTGCCAAGTGGAGGAGGAAACACGCCAGCAAAAATAGTTCCTCCTCCCAAGATGAGACCAATTACACTCACTTTGTTCCAGGCCAACAGCTTCTGGTTTCCCCCAAGTTCTGACACAGGGCTGGGGGGGTCACTGCCTCTTACAGATGCTTTTCCTCACAGTCTGCTCTGCCAAGTTTCTGGCCATAACAGCTCTGTGGCAGGTAATTCCCAGTCTGACCCCAAGTGGGTTTTGGCATTCAATCAATCAATCAATCAACCAATCAGTCCATCCATCCAGTGTGATGCTTTTGTTCTGGTGAGCAAACCCTGTGAAGCTGTGAGCCTCGTTTCTGGCAGTTGGCATCTTCTTTTTGCTCCAGTGCCACGGTCAGATTCGGTGTCACAGCCTCGGTTTATACACCCCTTGTTTACACACATCCTGCGGTTTCTCCAGGCAAGATTAGGCACATATAATCCTTCCTCAAAACAGGAGCTGCACGAAATATTATAGTATTTAGAACATAAATATGAAGGAAGCATGCCTTAGGATTACTGTGGTACAGCACATAGCCCAATTAGAGACACATGGAGTACTATATTCTTTTAAATTCCTAAGATTTTTTTTTCTAATGTACTTTTCAGAATATTTCAGTCACTCAAAAAAACTAGTTAGAAGAACTGACCTAAAAACATTTGGATCTGGACATCTACAACACACATTACATTGCACTCTTTTCTAGTTAAGACTATGCAACAGCTGATATAAATCAACAAAGCTTCCTTGATTTCAGTGCAGTGGTGCCAATTCATAATGTACAAGGATTTGGCTGTACTGTTCCAGCTACAAACCAGAATTTTATTCAAGCTGTCCAAATATACTTTTGACTCACATTTAAGAAAGAAGAAAAGAGACAGACTTGTTTTGATCAGACTAATCAACAAGAGGTGCCTCCTCCTTTCCCAAAAATGCGTATTTGTACAGCACTGACAACCCTCCAAGTCCTACCTTTCTCTCAAAGGAGTGACATGGAATAACCTCATCCTACTTGCACAGCATTCCTGTCTCTCTTCAGTTCACTCCCTCAACTCAAATATTTCCTTTTGATGTCTCAGGACACTCAAGAACACCAGCTTAGGAAAGGGGTCTGTCACCTGTGACCTTTAGAAGGATCTTACTCAGAAAGACGGAAAAAAAAACACCAGCAGGCAGCAAAAACCTTGTAGGTAATTTGGTGTAAGAAGCAAAACAGGCACTCACCAGTGCTCGGCGTCCTTGTTTTACACGCAGAGCTGGGTGCAGGTGTGCTAAGTCCTGCCTCCAAGCACGGGAGGTCTCATTCTTCCCTGCCTGCTGGGATCCTGTAACAAAAACTTCTTACTGTTACCCTGCAGAACATTTCTCACTGCTGCCTTCTCTTAGCCACGAGACTGTGAGAAGAGCTGGGCTGCTGAGGATGGAGAAGACAAGCTCCTTCTCTGCCGTGACCAAAACACATTCATGCATTTGACACGGTTTTACCCAAACTTCACTTCAGAATAAGGTGCTACGTCTGTCATTTCGTAAACACAGGTATTATTCCAGAAAACAAAAGGTGATTAAGTCTGTCTTCAGTTGTAATCTCGACACAAGAGTCCTAGTTCTGCGCTGAGCACCTGGTAACGCTGTCTCTGTGCTACCAGGCAGACAGATCACAGAACACATATCCAAGAGATATTTACTGATTTCTTTCTTTAAAGAAGCATGTAAGAAAATGAACTTGCAAACAACACTTATTTCTCTTGTTTCACTTTAATTAGATTACCCTACTTGGGTTTGAAAGACTTAGCTAAACTATAATAATCTGTATGCACCAGCTACAGGTTTCTGCTATAGAATATAAATGGCACATTTAAATGTTATTAACATACAAACTGAGCTACTTTCAGAAAGAACTGACTCTACAGATGCTATGTTTTCATTTTTATAGATAGATACCCATATACACAGTTTTAATTCCTCTGCTCTCTTGTAGCTAGTAAACAAACAAAAACTTCCTGATGTTTCTTTTCCTTCATCTTGTTGGGGGAAAACAAAAAATCACAACAACAAAACCCATCAGATACTCCAGATTGTTACGTTACTTCTACACTTCAAGCCCAGGCTATTAAGTGAACAATAATTATTATCTGATTACCACTGCAATTAATGGGAAGGAATCCCACCACTGATATCAATGAATTAGGAATCGGGCAATGAAGCCAGCTTCCCACATTTGTTACCAAGTCTGAATTAATAAAGAGTTGATTAATGCTGCATAGAAAGATGCCCAAACCAAACCCTGATATTTACACTGGACACAAACAGTGGGAAATATGAGACACACGGTATTTCTACTTTTAATTTTCCAACTGAATCCTGTATTAAGACAAAATATTATCCAACATCTAAAAAAACTGGAAGTGAGACCAGTCAAATCCAGAATTTGCTGAAGAAAACGGAGAAGACTTGAGGAAAAAACCCAGAGTCTTTAGACTTGTTTTTATCTTGAAAATATTGCCAGATGAGACAGTCTCATCAATCCTGCAACACAGCCTGACATGTTAATTAACAGTTACGAGGATAAGAAGTATTAATTTACTGCCCCTGCACTTTCAGGGGAAAGCAGACAAATTTCATCTGTAATTTCCCCAAGAAACTGAGAGCTTCCTTTCCCAATGTGCTCTTGGAACAAGTGCAAAGTGAATTATCAAAAAAAGCAACTCACCAAATATAAAAAATATACTCCATTCAAGTGACTTGAACAATTTCACTGTCCACAGTCATTTGAAGACTGAATCCTGAGCTGTAATTGAAGGGAGAGAAAAAAAAAGATCTTGAAAAACAACTTGGCCTTACCAAACTCTACCTCGAGATCTGCAAACGCCCAGCTGTCCCTGACCTCAAGTCAACCCAGGACATAAACCTGCCACCATTCTCTGCTCCTGAGACAGCAAAATAGGAATTCCTCCAAAGACAAAGATGACTCATTTCTCAAAGAAGTTCTTTTAACAGCAAGCATACACTTTACTTACCTGCGGAATCATGCCAACCCTTAATCCGAAGTAAAGAAACATGACCTGATTTCTGTTCTCATTCAGAGGGCAAGATTTACAAAACATCATACTGATGGCTTCTCAGGGTGCTTTTCACTGAACACACTTCTTTTTAGCTAACTTCAAACCACTGCGAGCAGAAGAGAAAACAATGGCTGACAACCAAAGAATAGGAAGACAGGTTTAAATTTTAAGAATAAACTTATCTCCTGACTAGTGTGTAAGATTTGGAGTTTTGGGCAAATAATTTTTACAGAGAGATTCTGTTTTCCATGATGTTTTCAGTCAGCTTCTCCAGCTTCCCACCACACATACATAAATCAGACACACACTTTCTTAATTATTGCAGGGAGTGGCATTATAAATCTCTGCTTTTCCCAAGATCTACAACCTCATAAAATTAGAATAATGTGCATCATCTCTCTTGCATAGCTTCTGGCATATCATTTTCACCCTCCTTCCAGCATAATTGAATACTCCATGGGATATTTGTAGTAATAGTCATCAGTCTCTCTAATGAAAGAAGTCTGGAAAAAATATGGCAGTTTAACTATCAGATGCTATTTCATAAAACTAAATGTTAATGTTTTCCAAGTGCATATGATGTTCTTAATATTATTAAGCTTGGGATATGTTGGTGAAAGCATTTGTATATTGGGCCATCAGGACTGGAGCTAGAACTATTTGAAGAAACTAGCAGTAATTTACAGTGAAGTTTGTGACATTTCCTCATCACCAGCTGACCCAAATAAGGGACAGCACGGACAAGGGCTGCTCTCAGGTGAGTTACCTGTGCCCCTTTTCACTGCCTAATAAACCCACACTGTAACTCTGTAGGCACGTAACCCCTGAATACCAGGGGGTATTTAACCACACAAGCAACCCCACTGATTTAAGTCACATTTAACAGGGGTAAGAGTCTATTCCTCATAGAGAAAATTTAGAAACCTGGAAGTTAACCTGCTTTCTTATTTTAGTTCCTGGTTACCAAACATTTTGTTGATTTGCTTATTGCTTTCCCACAACTAATGCAGATGCATTCTGTTTAAATTTCTATCTCAGAGCTGCTATCAGCTCAGTTTAAGTTTCTGTTTGACTACAAGCTACTATTTTTATAGAGTTGCTCCTATTACAGAAACCATAGAAAAAAAGCTGCTTGCCAAATGCGGTAATAAGCACTAAAGATAAATCTTGGGTGTTTAAGATAAACACAGTGTAATATAAGTTTGACTGCAATCGACTGGAGATGCTACCACTCAGAATTACTCTAAATTCTGCAGAGTAATTCAATCTTGAACCAAAGAACAAAGAAACAAAAGAAACTCCTTGCATAGCTACTGACTGCTGCGAGGCCAGTTCTACCGAACGTGCTCCCTGGGAGAGTAAAGCAACACAACATACACAGCTCTGAAATTTCCAAAACCCAGATCCAAGCCACGCTTTAGAAATACGTTGCCAGTAAAAGTGTTCCTTTGAAGAACTCAGCTTTGATTT